>CM031243.1:823782380-824002572 GCA_018340775.1 Taxus wallichiana var. yunnanensis
GAGTTAGAGGCCTACAAATCCATCCATCCACCCATTCTTGTGAATCACACTAGCAGTGACAAATTCAATACAAGATGCACAAAAACATGTCAACTTTCTTGTCCATATGGCCCACAAAGTAGCATCTGAGCTACAAAATGAGTGCATATCACTAGACCCAGTGAGTGTCATACAATCCTCGTAGTTAGCAATTTGTTGTTCCTCTATCAACCAAAAATATCTGCAGAACTATGGAATTTTCTTGAGAACCTCGGGCCATGTTGTCAATACACCATTCCACTATGCTCTTTGCATCTTTTAATTTAGCACCATCTTTGTACTTCAACTCTTCTCTTGCAAGAGCTCTTTTCACACATGCCCTTGCACCGTCATGCTCTCATTTTCCATGTCCAACCTCAGTGAAACTCCAAATATGTTGCACACCCATCTTGGCGTGCATTCTGCTCATCCAATAAAACATTTGTGCATTCTTAAACTGAGACGTGTAATTATATAGACCATATATAATGTTGTTTGAAGTGGATGTCCCTATCAGACAAGTTTCCATAAAATAACTGGAAACACCCTTGCACAAATTCAATAGAATGAGTATGATCATCACTGATATAAAAGTGGTACTCTCTTAAAAAAATTCGATCATTCTCTATACTGTCAGGAGAATGTAGAAATGTTATATGCACAAAAATGGCAACTTGTACTGAGTTGTAATATTGCGATTGAACCTCCATTTGTGGTTGCAATGTGTAATTCTCTACAAAATCGACCACTGAAACAATAGTACCAATAGGAAATGTGTCTTTGCATAGCTTGAACTATTCATCCAACCATCGAGCTCTATGTGTATGCCTAACATACTCATAAACAATTTCATCCTTAAATTTTCTCAAAAATTGGAAAATAGGCATTTGTTTCTGTAACTAGCTCACACCGTTTAGACTCTTTTCCATCTTTCAACTGGTATGCAACTGATTTATATTTATCAAACTCAACTAAATTATGTGTCTATGTACCTTCAATTTTCTCATGGATGTAACTTTCCAATTTAGGTAATCCGCATGTACTACAACTTCCATCTAAACAATCCTGACTATAAAAAAATTGTCAACTTCTTTTTCACAAAATATAGTAGGAATGAAATCCCTGGAAGATATTGGTGGAACTTGAACACCACATTTCGATAACATAGTTTCAGAATGAAAATTAGAACGAATACGTAAAAATTTAGCATAATGCATCACAAATTCAACATGTTGCCTACAACAACAAGTGGTGTGAGCGTGGTTGATTTTCACATAGAATGGTTTCAACATTTCAAAAAAATGTTGACTAATTTTAATTTCTAGATTCTCTTGTTCAAACTTATGAAAAAATTGAGTTTGAGTCATATCTAAGAAATACTTTGGATGTGGTTCATGATTAGTAGAACCAACTCTCCGTTTTATAACATCTCTTGTATTAGGTGAAACTCTAGTGTTATCATGCCAAAATTTAATAACAACTTCTCTTATAGCATCAAAATTATTTTTGTCCTTACATGGTGCTCTAGCAGAAAATGCCCAAAAATCGGCGTTATTGAGTGATTGAAGGATATTACGTCTTTCAATTGCTTTCATTAGAGTTTTTGATTAACTTGCAACATTTGACTTGTTTGCGTAATCAAACGTTGTTTTTTTATTGATTCACTTACAACACTAGTAGCAAGTACACGATGCACAATATTACTATCCCTAGTGCGTCTCTTGACACCAACAGTGTGATATGCATCATGAAGGTTTTCAACAATTGTAGAGGTTTGACCATGTATATTAGATGTTTCAATCCTAAGGTGTTTAATGTAGGTCTCATTTTAATCAATTTCATCAAACTAACCAACAATCGACATCTTTGGGAATCATTTCAAATTTCAAAATGATTATCCCAAATTTCAAAGTGGCTTTTCTTTCCGATTTGTCATTCAGAAAGTTTGTCAGACATTGGTTTCAAAAAAATTTCATCAATTTCAATAAAAAAATTAGGTTTCTTACGTAAAATCCTAGGAGGTGTTTTTGTCAAATTTTACCTGTCTATAGTTTCAACATGAATTTCCTTATTCACATTTTCATTGTCTCCTTCAATTTCAACATTTGCTACATCATGAGTATTTAATTCTTCTTCAACATTGACAGTAAAAACATCTTCATCACGAGTATTTAATTCAACTTCAACATTGATAGTAGAAACATTACCTGGTTCTTCATTGCTTACAATAGTTGGGGTTGAAGATGAACCTCTTCTTGATTCACGAAGATTTCGCATTCGCTCAAGCATTTTGAATTTTGTTGGCCTCTAATTCGTTTGGTGTTTTTTTACTTAATGACTTCCTTTTTTACTTCGTTTCTTGTCTCCCATGATTTTTTTCCTTCTGTGATAAGAAAAACGTGCAGAAAAAGACAAAATTTCATAGTAATTCATACGGTAAGGTCGAGAGTAAAAATCACATGGTAATTCAAGACATTGGGATGTGTGTAAATATGATTTATGAACCATGAGCGTGCTTTATAAACCGCGATCACGGTTTATAAAGCGCTCGGTTTGTGTTAAAAAACATGATCACGCTTTATAAACCGCGATCACGGATCTATCTGCTGAACCTAAGCCTCGGGAAATCTTTGTTTTTCCCAACCAAAGCTATGGAAGGTCATTATGAAGTGTAAAAGGTCAAAAAACCTCAAATCTGCTCTTCCAAAGACTTGAACCATGCTAAAAACTGAAAACATTTCACAAAAATGGTGTCATCGCGTAGGGGAGACTATTAGCTTCGTAGAAATATTGATTTTAAAGTGAATAGAATAAGGTAAATATCATTTTATAATTTTTACTAACAATAGGTCTTTAAGACATTTTTTCCTATGAATGTTCATGTCTACGTTTAAGACTGTAACTTTTGTTTCGCTTATCAAAATGTGATAAAACTTATACCATCCCAAGCGTGGAAAAATTCTATACACGTTAAAAATATATATATTTGATTTCGATATTTTTTGATATAGTTATGGCAGGCAAACGGAAAGCGCTCCATTTTCTAAATATTTTCAAACCACTTTCACGAAAAAATCATTAAAAAAAAAATCTCAAAAAATACAAAATAAAATCCATCCCAAGATAGACAACTACATCTAATGTTTCACCAAAAAAAAAAAATAACAAGATTTGGTCATCCAAAATGTGGGCAAACGGACTACAATCTTATAAGTTTTTAAAAAAAAAAACTAAGTCATATAATTTTAAGTGTTTAATATAGCTAAAATTGTCCATTTTTTAAAAAAAATAGTATTTTAGAAACTAGATTTTTGAATGCTACGATTCATATTTATATATAAATTTTTCTAATTTTGAGTGCGTGTATTGCTAATAATCCCTACAAGTTGAGATTTCGTTGTTTTTTGCAATATGACGTCCACGGATGACCCTATATTTGTCCATCAACTTCCTGCACTTACCCCAAGTCCGATAATGAAAATATTGGAATTTGATATATAATGGAATTCACTATATCCAAAAATGGAATCCAATATAAGCAAAAACAAAGATGGATTGTTTCAATACTTGAAATAGGTAGTCTCAGGATTCATGCGGAATATAAATTTAGTGAAATAAGCATTATACATACATAATGCATACATATTCAAGACATACATACATACACACACAAACATTAGATGTGTATGTGTGTGGAAAATTTAATCAAATTTCAAATTTTCCCTCTAAAATGTTAGCGATTTTGATCTAAGAGCCCATAGAATTCATGGCCATCCAAACATGTTTTAAATCATATCTTCACAATTTAAAGGTCATCCATTGAAAAATAAATATTAGTATTAGAATTCATTTGGCTATGAGAGTGGTAAATTATACCATTTGTGATTATTTTTGTGAATCTTGGGCATTCACATTATGTCCAAATAACCAAATGGGAATTTCAAAATATCGAGAAATAGCCAAATTATAAATATTAGCCACTAAAATTTTCCTTGATGAAAATACCCAACATATGATATTGCATTGAAAACAAAATTAGATGATGTGTGAATGCAAGACCGTATAGGTATTCCATGACCAAATTATACAACCTAAGTAGTCTATATGGTTTTGAATAGGGATGTAGTGAATAAAATCTTGAAGTCGCACAACAAAAATAAAGTTTAAGTATTGATCCTTTATCTTCATATTCGGGATTTGTATGCAACGTCAATGTGTGGGAATAAACAAGTTAGGAAATTGATGGAAAGATGTACTAAGTAGGGGTAGAATTTGGGTGTTTGTCTTAACCAAGAAACATGATCACAATTAATGGTCTTAAAGGATAAATTATCAAATTCAATTGTTTACAACAATAAAGGACAAGGGTGTCCTCTAAATTTCATTGCATAAGCTATATGAAGCTCAAAAATATTATGCCCTTCATGAACCCTAACATATAAAGTTTCCAAGTTAAATAGGACTCTACTACTAGTATTTGCTTTCTAAGTTATGATTTCCATATTTGTGCGTATGCTAACATAAAAACACTTGTGATGCTATATGTACCTTACTTCTAAAATTGTCATACTACATCGGCCATATAGTTGCATTCTTGGCATAATATTCTTGTAAATGACATAATTTACATCACCCACTTATTAGAATTGTAAGTTTCATATCAAACTTACTTTTTTTACAACTAAAAATTGTGGTTTTATATACATAGCTTAACGTCTTTGATTAAAAAATTAACATAATTTTTTATATTACTAAACAAATAAAAAATACAATTTCTGAGTTAACACCTAATTTCTTCGGATCAATAATTAAACAGTTAACACTTATTTATTTTCTTTACCAAATAAATAATTAAATCTATTATCATATATATTGGAGGGCATTCTATAGTCAGTCACTACAATGAATATAGTTCCTCTACTCCAAAGTAACAATTGATAAGCACACAAAAATTTTTAGTGAAACTATATTCGAATTTAATGAGAGCTAAGCTCAATATATTTGAAGTTATTGTGAATAAAATAATCGCATTGCATATATCCATTTTGATTAAAGACGCGGGATCATTTAGCTTCTTGTCATATTTTAAGCTAACTTAGTGTATACGCCTAAAGCACCACTAAAATAATGATAGATTGCATTCAGACCGTAAATTTTTTAGGAGTACCTTTAGAAATGAATATAATGTATAAATGTTAATAAAAGTATACATTATAAAGAAAACTGTGAGAGAAGAAAATATCCACATTTGTCTGATTGAAGTTATAAATGGTACTATAGCCTACATTATTAAACACTTTCACTTTATCTGATTTACAAAATTACATATTTATATTAAATATCATTTGCATAATGCGCATGATTATCTTCTTATGCTTAAACATGAATAGTGTCAAGTTTCTCCACTGGAAAATTTTCAATTGGATCCTTTGGTGATTTTCAAACTTCCGGTAGGAAAGAGGCAAGAGAAAACCCAACTTGGAATGGTCTAATCTTGACTTTTTCTATGTTGGTTAGCATAATCATCGACAATAATCAATGAAATAATTTAGGAAGTGTTAATCTTAGTCAACTTGACAGCTATTTTCCTCACCCTAATATAAGGAGCATTAGCTATGGGTAGTTTGGACTATTGTTCTAGCCTAGAATTAGAAAATAGTTGTTTTGTCGAAAAAAATATTGTTAGGATAAAAACAATTGTTATTTAATATTGACTCCTTTTAGGTGACACCTCATAACCAAGGTTGTTAACCGTTATTGAGTTGTCTTAATCTCAGCCGTTCATTGAGTATTAATCTCGATCGTTGATTTTCAATGAGAGTAGTATATAAGGGGGTCATTGGGTCATTTGTAATATAGAAGTTTTTAGAGAAACTTGCAGTGTTAGCAAGTAGTCTTGCAATGATAAAGCGTTGGAGATAAAAATGGAGGAATATCAGTGGGAGGATTAGGAGATTTTAAGTTCTGCCAGAATAGAAGAAGATTTGATATCTCTTGATTTTTTGAAGTTTAATATATTTCTCATCTCAGTAGAACTTGGTTTTCCCTACGGGGTTTTTCAGGGACAATTTTCGAAAATATTGTGTTATTTGGGTATTTTTTATGTGTTTGTATTTGTGAAGTTACGGTTGTGTTATTTTCCAATATTTGTTGATCAAATAATCTTACTAGATATGAGGTTAATAATCGAGAATCGTAATAGATTTTTCACATGGTATCGAGCTAAGTTCGGGTAGAAGAGATTTACCCTAGGTGAAAGAAAGTGAGGGTTTATAAAACCTAGTTTAACCTCTTCAAAATTATTATTATTATTTTCTTTTAAGAGATGGCCTGGTGGTTTAAGAGATCGGGATAGATTGGATGGAGCCTCAAATTTTGGTGTCTGGAAGCAGAATTTCTCTATTCTTTGGAAGAGAATGGTATCAAGGAATATGTGACCACCGTTGTACTGTGCACCTATAGATGCAAATACAACTCAAAGCATATAAGAAGGAAGATGCAAGGCGAGGAGGTTGATTCTTGATGGTGTCAAGGATCATATTGTTCCACATATCTGCAGAGTTAGATACAACGAAGACGATGTGGGATGCCATTATGAATCTATACTCTAATGCTACCACTAACCGGAAGCTGATTCTCAGAGAAAAGTTGAGAATACCCGGATGAACAAGGGGGAAGACGTCACAAGTTACCTCACTAGACTTAGACTTGTCAAGGATGAATTGGCATCGTTGGAGACAAACCAAATGATGATGAGCTAGTGAGAATAGCCCTAAATGGGTTTACTAAAAGCGGTGGGATGTTTTTGTTCAAGTCATCAAGTGGACGAGACACCTTACCGAGTTGGGATCGACTATGGAGTTATTTCACTGGGAGGAGTTTAGACTAAGTCTTTCAATGGGGCCAACAACAAGAGTCAAAAAGTGAGGAGAACAAGAAAATGTTGCCCTGGCGGGAAAAGGGAAAGCAAAGAAGGGATTTAGCAAAGGATCAAATTATCAAAGTGAGAAGGACTTGTCTAAGGTCAAGTGCTTTGGTTGTCACGAGTTTGGCCACTATGTCAATGATTGCCCAAAAAGGAAGAAGAATGAAAAGAAAGGCAAGAAGCAAGTGGCGCGGCTTCAGCAAGTGCGAGAGAGCTCTCCAGTAGAATGGAAGATGAGTTTGCACTCATAGCTTGTATGGTCAGCTCAACCTCACAGTGTGTTTGGTATATAGATAGTGGGGTGTCATTTCATATGACAGGAGTTAGAGAGTACTTCTAGTTATAAGGAGGACACCAATATCCATATTTCTATGGGGAACTTGTCCAAGCTCAACCCAGTTGGGAAATGGACTGCTCGAATTTTTTAGAGGAGAATGGAAAGATAGTTCCACTTCATGATGTCTTGCATGTTCCGAGGCTTAGGGATGAATTGATTCGTATTCCGTTCTTAGGATAAAGGGTACAATGTACTTTTAGAGGGACACATGTGTTGATTAAGCACAAGGATTGGAAATCACCCATAACTATGGAGTTAGGAGTGGTCACCTTTATAGGTTACGATTTGATATTCCTAAGGCACTTATGAGTAATAGTAATCCTAGAGATCATGGAGAGCTATGGCATAGGAGGATGGGCCATATTCATCATGGAGCACTTAAATTACTTCATGAGACAAGTGATGGTGTTCTAGAGGTGAGCACAGAGCATGATGATGTATGTAAGGGATGTGTGTTGGGGAAGTTTGCGAAAGCATCTTTTCCAAGGAGTGACAATAGATATAAGGGTGTTCTTGATCTAGTACATTTAGATGTATGTGGACCAATGTCAACAAAGTCTCTCAGAGGATATGAGTACTATGTTACCTTTATTGATGATTTCTCCAGGAAGACCTGGATATACTTCTTGAAGACCAAGGATGAGGTTTTCAATCGCTTCCAAGAGTTCAAGGCTCTTGTGGAGAACTCAACAGGAAGGAAGATAAAGGTTCTTCGGTCAGATAATGGAGGCGAGTACAAAGGAAATGACTTCCAGAGTTTATGTACCGAGATAAGGAATCAAGAGAGAGTGGACGGTTCCTTAATCCTGCAAAAATGGAGTTGCTTTGAGAGGAAGAACGATTCTATATAGAGGCATCAAGGGCTATGCTACATGACCAGGATATACCCGCTATCTATGGGAAGAGGTTGTAGTACAATATACATACATAATAGAGTTCCACATAAGGTACTAGGGAAGATGACACCAGAGGAAGCATTCACAGGAAGAAGCTAGATGTAGGTAACTTTAGGATATTTGGGAGTTTGGCATATTGTCACATTCCTAGAAGATACACGTACCAAGTTAGATTAGACTGCAGAGAGAGGGTACTTGTGGGTACAGTGAAACCTCAAAGGCATATAGGATTTTATTCCGGGGACCAAAGAGAATTATTGTTCGACGTGATGTCAAGTTCATGGAGGAAAAGGTTTAGAAGGTCTAGAGATTTTCCAGTAGATGATCAAAGTGAGCAGCCAACAAAAGCTCCAAGATCACCAAGTCAAGGGCAGCAAAGCTCAAGTACAGATTACTAGTACAAGCATAGACTCGAGTAGTGAAGTTTTCAAAGTATGGAGCACAGTAGTGCAAGAAGATATGCATCTAGAAGACATAGAGGTTGATATTTCATCCTCTACGATTGCGATAAGGAACCATGAGGTTCAAAACACACAAAGGATACTCGGGAGTTTGTGGGAGCTCTAGGAGGAGTACGAGACAGAGGAAAGAACTAGCCAAGTTCAATGACTATGTGGCATTAGTTATTATGTTGGTAGATAGTGAACCTTCAGCTATCAAGAGGCTGCACAACATCAAGTGTGGAGATGCTTTATGGTTGAGGAATATACTTCAATTATGCAGAATGATGTGTGGGAGGTAGTGCCAGACCAACAGATAGGTAGCGGTAGTTGGATCACGCTGGATCTATAAGATAAAACACGGTGCAGATGGTAGCATCGAGAAATACAAGGCAAGGTTCGTGGCAAAGGGGTTCTCTCAGAATGAGGGAATAGACTATGAGGAGACTTTTGCTCTTGTCGCCAGGTATACTTCTATACTGTTTGTAATGTAATTTCATTGCATGCAGATGGGATGGAAAATCCATCAAATGGATGTCAAGACAACGTTTCTTAATGGTGAGTTGAAGAGGAGGTATACATAGAATAACCAGAAGGCTTTATAGCACACACTCGCAAAGAGACCCACGTGTGTAGATTGAAAGTATCAGCATTGTACGGACTCAAGCAGGCTCCACGGCAGTGTGGTATGAGTGCATTGATACATACTACTTGCAACAAATGGGCTTTGTGAAGAGTGAGGCAGATGCTAACCTCTACTACTTGGTAGTTGGAGGTGATTCTCATTCTTGTCCTATATGTAGATGACTTGTTTCTTACAGTTCAGTAGGGCTCATAGAAGAATGGAAGAGGTATCTTGCATAAGAGTTTGAGATGAAGGATTTGGGACTTATGCACTATTTTCTAGGCATGGAGGTATGGCGGAAAGATGGAGAGATTTTCCTTGGGCAAGGGAAATATTGCATGGAAATCTTGAAAAGGTTCAGGATGGAAGATTGCAAAGCCATGTCTACACCCATGATCATGAATTGGAGGAAGGTAGACACATCCAGGGAGAAGGATGTAGACCCCACCTTATACAGGAAGTTAATTGGTTCTCTCATGTATTTGATCAATAAAGATATAGCTTTTGTAGTAAACTCTCTTAGTCAGTTCATGGTTGAGCCAAAGAGAGTGCATTGGACTACGGAAAAGCATGTGTTGCGTTATTCGTAAGTGTGGTTTAATCGAGTATGGAATTAGATATGCTCAAGGTGAAGGAATAAGGTTGATGGGCTATCTTGACGTAGATTGGGTGGTAAGTACAATAGACAAGAGGAGCACTTCAGTGGTGTTGTTTGATCAGGATCGGGAGTTGTTTCTTGCTTCACAGCAGAAGCGTAAGTCCGTGGCTCTGAGTTCAGAAAGTCGAGAATACATAGCAGCTAGCATGGAAACATGTGAAGCTATATGGCTTCGGAAGTTGCTAGTAGCCTTGTTTGGTTCAAAAGGTTGAGACTACGGTGATACACTGCGACAATTAGAGTTGCATCAATGAGAATCCGATGTTTCATGATAGGCCAAAACATATAGACATCAAGTATCACTTCATCGTAGGAGATTGTATACACTGGGGTTATTAAGCTACAATAGTTTGTACCTGATGAGATAGTGACATTTTGACAAAGGCATTGGGAAGGCAAAATTCATCTTCTTCAGAAGAGATGGGTGTCATGCAGGACAGCTTCTCACTAAGAGGGAGTGTTAATCTTAGTAGTTTAGACAGATGTTTTTCCTCACCCTAATATAGTAGCATTAGTTATGGGTAGTTTGGATAGCTATTCGTTCTAGCTTAGAATTAGAAAAATAGTTGTTTTTGTCAAACAAATATTGTTAGGATAAAAACAATTGTTATTTAATATTGACTCCTTTTAGGTGACACCTCATAACCAATTTGTTATGGTTATTGAGTTGTCTTAATCTTAGCCGTTCATTTGTATTAATCTCGCCGTTGATTTTCAATGAGAGTAGTATATAAGGGGTCATTGGGTCATTTGTAATATAGAAGTTTTTAGAGAAACTTGCAGTTTGCGGTGATAGCAAGTAGTCTTGCGAGTGTTAGCAAGGGCTTGATAGCATTGGAGATAGCAATGGAGGAATATCAGCGGAGGAGGATTAGGAGATTGTCAAATTCTGAAATAAGAGGCAAGAATGATTTGTATCTCTTGATTTGCTAAAGTTTAATATATTTCTCATTTGTAAAACTGGTTACAATTTTCCCTGACGGGGTTTTTCCACGGACAATTGTCCAAAAAATATTGTGGTCACCTTTCTGGGTATTTTTTATTTTTCGTATTTGTGAAAATTACAATTGTGTTTATTTTCCAATATTTGTTGATCAAATAATCTTACTAGATAGGAGGTTAATAATCAAGATTCGTAATAGATTTTTCAACAGAAGTACCAACTTCATCTTTTTTTGCTTACAATTTTTCATATGCTCCAATTCCTAATGAATTTGTGAGATCTTGGAATTCTCTAAAGAAATGACAAAACAGAACATGAATAAAAATATAGAGGGTGTGACTCAAATGGTACACAACAGCAAAATCACATGCCGAATGAAAATTTTACAAGCTCTACTCTAGGATGAATTTGATGCGGATGAGTCCTGAGACAAGTGTGGGCTGAAATGACCTAAACCATGTATTTATATTTTAACTAGGTATTAACGTAGCATGGCTTTATTTTCGAAATGACATAAAAATCTTATATCTTGTAAGTGGATCTCATCTCCAAATTTGAAATATTCTGATGACGTGTTTAGGGAAAATGTCTAATATTGATTTGATATTTTTGTCAATTTCCTTCATCTAGTTGTTTGTGTATATCCATTCATTACGCGACAAATGCAATAATACTCCTTTAGAATACTCATCTATATAAATGGGAATTAGTGGATCTCATTGTTTGTATATCCATTCAGATTTGACGAGACAGTTAGAATACTCATCCTCTGAATAGATGGGAATTAGTGTTGATATTTTACACTTGTTTCAGGAATTTTCAAAGATTAAAATAAATTTTACACTTTTATTGGTTATGAGACCATCCTCTGAATTGATCATTTAATGGTGGAGGACAAGAGATGACATAAATTTGAAATCTGAATATAAATTTAAAGTTGTGAAGTATATGTGCCAACATTAATTGTGAGCTTTCTCATTGTGGGCAATTAGGTTACAGACCTACCATATTGAAGTATAAATGTATTGTATGATTTACTTGAAAGGCCGAACATATTTTTTAGTTTTGCATTGTCTTAAAGTTTAAGCACTACATTAAGATGGTTTAAAGACAATAAAGTATGTGAAATTGGAGGATCAAGAATGGGAAGGCGATAGCCTAGAAGAATAATTGTATAGAATGGAATGGAATATTTTAATGACATCTACAAAAACATATTAATGTACAATAACATATTCATCTTGCAAATCAATATTCACATTATTTTGTGAGCTTATATTATTCAACAAACACATTAAAGAACATAAACTTGTAAAATAAAAATTTATTACTCTACAACATATCATTATTATTTAAAATAATTATAAAAAAATGTCAAGAAAATTTGGGTATTGGATTTATTTCAAGGATATTGAGAAATTTAGGTGATGCGTTTGAGTGATAATGAAAGCCATTATTATTATTATCATTTATGGATAAAGGTTAATAAAATTTGAAATGATTGCATTTATTTTGTAATAATGTGAATATTCTTACTTGCTATAAATTTTAATTTTTCATCTATGTTGATCTTATTTAATGTGTGTTATCAATTAACATGCCAACCTCTTTTAGAGAAGGTAAACATAGTGCTTTGATGTCACAAGGTTTTATATTTTATTATAAGAAGGATGTATCTCCAAATTTATTCCATTTCACTCAATGATGATGAATTAAAATGTCATTAATGACATTCTAGTGAATGTGTTCACCACAAAATGCAATTAGTCAATATGTAGGCCAATATTTGGGGAGAACTAAAGATATTAAGGAATCAAAATCAACACCTACTACTATTATATAAATTATTAGGTGAATGGTTGTTAAAAGCACTATGACATTTTTTTAATCGAGAGGGGGAGTAATCCTTCAAAATCTTTAACCAATGGGCAATTTATCTTGTATAAACTATTTATCATTCAAGAATGCATTAATGTGAACTTAATTAACATGTAAAACCATTCACATGAGCATAACCATGAGAGAGTACACAAGAACACAAGATGTAAGTGGGAAACCTCAAGGGGAATAAAACCCACTAAATCTTTTGATTATATTACACAAACCAAAATACTTGTATGAATATGACACATCACATAAGATTTGTTTAGTGAAGCACCCACTTCACAAGGAGCACCCACCCTAGAAACCCTTGTTGATATTACTCACAACAAAGGACTTGTATGAATATTACTCATCACAAAATTTCGAATAAAAGATTTGATGATATGCTTCTCACACAACTGATAGTGATCACAAGTTCATATCATACACCTCAAAACCTTATACAAACACACACTCTCCTATTATAGACACAAAATAACGCACATACTACTATTTTACCACGCCATCAAGTATGTTGTTATATGCATGGATCTTAAATAAGAAAATTATTCATTGGTGACACAATTCTTTGTCCATCCACTTGCTTTGATTATTTCTATTGTCTTTCTCTCTCACATATGTCATTATTGTACCTATCTCTCGAGTCGGTCATAGAGATCCCTTTATGTTTGTCTTTTCACATCTATCATCATTTATCTCAATATTTTGGTGCTCATTTTGGACACTAGCGCCTGTGCACTCCTATCCATTTCGGGTGCTCATGTTCTCTTTGTTCTCTTCACTTATTTTAACATTTGTGGTAAGCATTTTTAGTCTTTTTATCTTTATCTAGAGCTCATAGTCAGCATTTTGTGTCACTAGTGTCAAAATTCAAACAAGAGATCCATATATATACACAACATACACTCTATTACTCTTTGATTATCAATTCTAAGGGATGATCACACCTACATACGATCACTACCATTAAAGGGACTATATTTTTGGGTTACATACACTACATAGGAAGGGAAAGTGCTCAATGATATTATCTAGATACAAGCCTATTTCCTTGGCATCATTGGCGCAGGGAAACCTAAGGACACTATTTCACACACAAACACAAAGAACTATATGGATTCTAGAATGTAGTGTAGTTCTCGGTCATAAGTTCACTCATCGGGTGACCACAGGTCGACCTACTTCACATATTGCATTTTTATTCCAATTTGATGTGTTTGTGAGCTTGTGCAGGTAGCTAGGTTTATCTTAAGGTTACATGTACCCTCAGAGATCAAAGAGAGAATATCAAGTGACTAACAGGAAGTGATAGTGAAACCCTAACGACATAGAAGAAATCAGATTCGAGATTTTGTATAGTCACCAACACCAAAGAACAATCACTAATGCCCTGTGCACCCCTTTTCAACACTCCGGTGCCCATGTCTGACATCACTCTTAGGATCCCAATTTCATATAAAGTAGTTGTAACATTGTTCTAATGTTGTTCATCCCTTTACACTTCCCCGATAAGTTTCATATTACATAGGATTCAACTAAGTCATTTATCTCTTCTATTTACTTATAGTTTTACATTGCTCAAGTGCTTAACATTTGTATATCTATTGTATTTTATCATATTAGTTACTCTGCAATTAGATTTAATTTCATATTTTATTAAATCACACCTAAGAGTAGGTCACGGGTGCCCTGAGACACAAGTCACTAACACCTACAACTAGGCATTAGTGTCCCTCAGGACGAAATGCTCTAGCCGCTTCCACCCAGGTCAAAAATGCCAAAAAATAAAAATAAATCCTAAAGTTAAAAAAATAAACTTATTCAACAAAATTTTCCAAAATTAATCACACTTACCAACTCATCAATCATGTGCAAAGCCACAGTCACCTCTACTCTCTCAAATCTAGTCAAACTCAATGCTCTAACATGTGGCATCCTCACAACTCAAAGCTCAAAATCTCAATCAATCTCGGTACAAATGAAAATACTATCGACTTTTCACTCTTACTACATATAGTAATTCCACTTTTTCAATACTAAAGTTATTATTCGTCACCACTTTTACAAATATTACACGTCTTTGTTTCGCTCACATGTTGATCCTTGTAATTCCCTTTTTCTTGTCATTTACGCCATACAGATCATAATTTCTCTAGACTGCATTACCATAACAATTTCAACATCTCATATTTTCATCTAGCACACATTTAATATTCAATATCTATTCACATTGCAACTATACTATCCAATACTATTTCTTATTTACTATTACAATATCTTATATGTCTTGCTTTCGGCTTAGTGTTCATTTATCCACCCTTCACCATTTCACCGAAAGGGAGGCATATAATCGAGATCATGTCATAATCCCTCTCATGTTATAATAAATTCAATTAAAACTCCTATCATATTACTATTGCAACTTGTTCTGATCTCATGCGAACAAAACTAAAATCATCTATTCAACATTCAATATTTTCTACTATTTCAAATCTATTCCCCAAAATGACCTAATCTCGGGAGAAATAACAAAAATATATCCATGTGTAATTTACTATGTACACAATCTCAAAGCAATATTTTATTATGCTAAGCAAATCAATCAATCAGTATAATAAGCACACTTACTATATCTCCCAAATGACCTAACTTGGGAGTTGTATTACATGACTATCGCTTCCAGATGACCTAACTTGGAAGACATATAGAACTATTCAAAGTGTAACACCTATTACTATAGGAGTGGGGGAAATGATACTTCTTTGTATTTAATATACTTGCTCTTATATGGGTTCTTTGATTGGAAAAAACACTTTTTCAAATGGAACTAAATCGTAATTAAATTTGATCTCTATCCATCTGCAATGGTTGGACCTTTTGGGGATGTATTCATGGATGGAGAGTAATACTAGACCTCTCTCCTCAACACTCTTCCTCTGGCGGAAAGACTCCCAAATCCTTGCATTTATAAATAAAATCATATTGGGAATTGATCATTCCCTACCTCTTCAATCTCCTTTAGCAATAATTAAAAATCTCCAAATCAATTTAAACTAATTCGCCAAGTGCTCCTTACAACAGTTTTCTATCTCCACATATGCCACATGGGTCAAAATGTTGATTCATGTTTTTGCATGCTACATGCACTTTGCAACATGGATTCTCCAGATTGAATTTCATTCAAATAGTGAAAAATGGGGAAAATAAAGACAAAAATCACGCACAATACTACTATTTTACTATACCATCAAGTATGTTGTTATATGCATGGAACTTAAGTAGGAAAATTATTCACCGCTGACACAATCCTTAATCCATCCACTTGTTTTGATTCTTTCTATTATCTTTTTGTCTCACATTTATCATTTCTATACCCATATCTGGTCAAGTCACAAGGATCCTGTTTATCTTTATTTTCACATCTGTGCGTCATTTACCTCATGAAACCAATGCACATTCGGACAATACCACCCAAGTGCTCCTGTCCATTCCACCCACGAAATCATATCCTCTTTGTTATTTTCACTTATTTTTAAATGTATGGTCTGTCTTTTTAATTTTCTTATCCTTATCCCGAGCTCATAGTAAATGTTTTGTGCCACTAGTGTAGAAATTATAACAAGAGATCCATATATATGCACAACATACACTCTATTATTTTGGATGACAATTCTAAGGGACAATCACATATATATACTATCAATACCATCAAAGGGACTACATTTTTTGGTTGCATATACTACATAAGAATGGGAAAGTTTTCAATGAACCATATCACACATTTACATCTTATCTATCTACAAGTATGTTATCTTTGCGTCATTAGCACAAGGTCAGCCTAAGGACACTATTACACACACAAACATAAAGAACAACATAGAGTTTGGAATGTAGTGTGTGTTCGGTCATAATTTCACTCATCAAGTGACCATCGGGGTCGGTTTGGCTTCACACATTGCATTTTATTCCATTTTGATGTGTTTGTGAGTATGTTCGTGTAGTTAGCTTTTCTTTCAAGATTTGGTACCCTCGGCGATCAAAGAGTGAATATTAGGTGACTAACAGAAGTGTTAGTGACACAAAAGTAAGTATATTCTAATCTTCTATGTAGTCACCAGACCCAAAATAATCATCAATTCCCAAGCACCCCTATCTAGCATCTTTGGGCACCTATGTCCGGTATAACTCTTAGGTTCTTGCTTTCATAGAGAGCGGTTGGGACAATGTTCCAATCATGTTCAAAGACTTTACACTACCTATATTAGTTCTAGATTATGTAGGATTCATCTAAGTCATCTATCTATCCTATTTACTTATAGTTTTTCATTTCTTGAGTGCTTAGTATTTGTATATCTTCTATATTTTATCATATCGAGCTTACTCCACAATTAGCTTTAATTTAGATTTTATTAAATCGCCTACTTCACTCAATCTTGCTTTTTTATGGGCTGATTTGGAAATTTTCCTTGCACACTATCTCGTCATCAGTCCTTATAAACTCACACACATTCTCATATTCACGTTTATGCCTTCATACCTCTTTCACACTCACACGTAGCTCGAACTTTTCCCTATCACCACTCTTGTCACAAATTATCAAACACAAGAACTTTTATACCTAAGATACACCTTAAGTGATCACGGGTCTACTAATACCATTAAGGTCATTCATTCCAAACATAAAACACACCTACATGTTCATATAAAACAACATTAAAAACTCATTTGGGTCAGTAATTCACAAAGACAACTAAAATACACATCTAGGCCTAAGGCTAGTTTCTCCTTCACCTAGAAATCAAAGACCTCCAACGGCTTCATCCACATTTTTCATGCCTCCAAATACTCCACACATTTCAAACACATCCTCTCAACATCCTTCATAAGATCAGGGAACTATTTTTACTCACTCATCTCATAACACCACCAAGTAGGATTGTTTCCTACTCATTCAGTACCTTCAGAATCGGTTTCCAACAATGAAGACAAAAACCACACCAAAATACTTCAACTATGCCATGTAACCACTTATTTGAAATAAAATTGCATGAGTAACATCACTAAACATTCTAGACCTCATGAATCATCCAAAAAATCCAATATAACAACTTCTCCTCTTTAACAACTTAAACGCCTAAAAAAAATTCTATCTTTACCATCTTGCACCCTTCCAAACTCTTTTAAGCTCTATAAATGCATGAAATAGGATAAAATTTAATCCTTATTCACTATCCAATTGATATCCATCATCAACTAATCAATATATTGGTCTTTCAGATCAATCTTGAGACGAAAAACTCCGATGTCCTGAAGTAGTCAAACTAGGTCAACTTGTGACCTTCTTCATGCAAACTCATCTCACTTCCGATTGCTCATCCAATGACTCTATAATTTCATTGGGATGTATAGAATAATCCTAATTCCATCAACCTTCATCATCAAGTCCTTAAGGTCGAGAGAAAACTCATTCTCTATGAGTGCTAAGATTGCCTTTTAGCCCAAAAACCAATCAACCCATTTTGACCTGTGTAGGTCATCAAATGGCCTTACCAAAAACTTTAATGACTTCAAACATGTATCATATCTCCCTAAAAACTCAGAACACCAATTTAGTCATAGGATCTAATGGAAAACTTGATATTTAAATCTTCTTTTCTGAAAACAAAAAAATATGAGTGAGCTCTCCGACTTACGTGATCTCAAACCACCACCATCTAAAATATAGGAGAGTCCTCTCCATCTTATAATAATCAAATTTTATATATCAATCCATTATGGGTTGAAGAAAATAATTTTTCCTCTATCACTAGAAAACTAAGGTTTAACAAATGTTTTGATCTTCTTACCTTATTAACAATCGTTCATAATATATAGAGCCTCATTTGATCTCATTCCAACTCTGAGATCTTCTTAGTTCCATACTTCCAAATCTGAAAGTCTTAGGAGCCCATGTAAAATTTACATGTGTCATCCAAGTTTATTTCTCTCACATCAAACTAGAAAACATGCATTCTAGAACATCATATACTTGACCAAAAATTCAACACAACCCGAAATGTTTCCCACAACACCATGACAACCTCTTCTAACATCTTAAATTCTCACCTTCTCATAAATATGTTTGCATCTTCTCAACCACCATGAATTTCATGACTAGGCCTTGGAGTTTTTCCTAGTTTAGGTCATAACTAAGTGTTTGAACACAATAACTATGCATGACACCACTACAAACTACCTCTACATGTTGAATATAGTATGAAATACCTTCTTTAGTGTTTCCAAGGGCTCACACACTTCTAAAAGTGACTATCACGCACCAATAGGGCACCAAACACTAGAAATAGGTCTATGTTATACCTAGAAAAGTAAGTAAACACATACCTCTTATTAAAAGCTCTCCAAAAGGATCCTAACACACTTTATACAACATTTCTCACACCTCTGCATGCCCTCATGGGATCACATAGCTATGCAACTCACTCTCATGCTCCATTTGACATCCAAGCACCTATACTAGGTCTAGATGAGCACCTGCAAACCCTTCTTTCACCTTGAAATAAACCTATTAAACCTTTATGTTTTCTAAAAAAAACTATTCTCATTCTCTCCATGCATTTACCATGTTCCTCAATCCACCATACAACTCAAGCTATCATGCTCTATCACCTAGGCTAACTAGGTCTCCTAATTAGGCCATATTGACTAGGCAAGTCTAACTATTTCTACTCTTACTCCCATGACACATGTTTTATCATTTCATCATGATAACACACTTCCTCTATCACTTCTAGACCTCATACACCTTTATCATTAATGTGTATTCAACCATTTTAACATCAATGATAACACTAACTCACTCATGTCAACATTCTCCCATTTGTCATTGATATAAAACAACCTAGTACTTCTCCCCCTTTTTAAATTAATGACAAAGAAAATACCTAAGAATACATTTTTCATCTTCCTTAAATTTATTTTTATCCTCTCTTGGAGTTGGAAACATCACCAAAATCATCATTTAATCATACAAACCTATTTTACTTTCCTAGACTCTATTTTGACTTCATCATTACATTTGAGCATTGTATCTCCCTTGGGAAAATGCATATCACTTATGTCAACAATCAATCTGAGCATGAAACATCAAAAAGAATCATTATTTTCTCCTTCTTCATATATCTCAGCTAATGGATGCTCAAATATAGACTTAACTCTATCAAATGCGGTTTACCAACAACTTTAGGATCGAGAGATCCTAAAAACAGACCTTCAAAGTAAATTCTCAACTTTACCTTGCTCTATAATCCCTATACAACATGTAACCCTTACTTATTTCTTCCCCTGGGAGTCATATAATATCAATCTAACTGAAAACACAATAAAATGATCACTTACTCAATCATATGTACTATAGATGGGTCATCCACAACCTCACAATCTTAAACAATAAAATTAGTGCACTTAGCCTTCTTTACATTATGTCATGACTTACTTGGCCATATATCTTACTCCCATGTCAATGTATTTTCATAAACACTATCATTATTTCTTACAAATTATTTTTATCACCAAAGACACCTTTTTGATGATCAAAGAAATCTCCCCCTTCTTCAATATACTTCCATAGACATGTAGCTCACCATACAGCACAACTTCATGGTCTTTAGTACCTTATCATGATGTAAGAGATCATCCATACTAGTTCTTGAACATACTTTTCTTCACATCTCAAGTGTAGTAGCCACTCAATATTCCCCTCATCACATACCATAATATAAAACACCATGATTCTTCAAGCATATGTAACAATCATATAGTTGTCCTTGAAACATTGTATCAACTTAAGGAAGATATAATTGTAAAACATACCTTTATCTTATGAATATTCTTTGCACAATATCTATGGACCTATATCAAGATGCCCAAAATTATTTAGGATTATATATCCTTGTAAACCATCTATACTTCACATATCCATGCTTGAGACACCATTGGAGACATCAAGTATCTACATACAGGCATATAACCATGCTTATCAAATGAAACATTCATCATTTTTCTTTGAAAAATCTAATCATGCTTGTGTAGATCTATACCTATTCCTAGATGTATATACTCTCTAGAGACATCTCAACCATGATTAAAGGACCAATAACCCAACATATGAACCTAGTTAGCTCACTCACAAAATTACAACACTATTATCACTTCAATAATGAACTCAAATACATACTTAATACTTGAATGCATCCACCTATTTTTTTACAGCTGACCTTCATCAAGATTTAACTCTTCATATTAGGCATAAATATCCTAGAAAACCTATTGATACCCTTCACTCTTGCTTAAGACAATAATAAAGATTCCAAAAACCATGCACATGCTTGATATAATGCATATCAATTAAGAGCTCAACTTTCTAATCTTGAAAATCCCCGAAATGCTTCTCATTTCTCCATAAAATCTCTATGATGCATAAAAACTATATATATATATATATATATATATATATATATCCATATATATATATATACCATAAAACATGAACCAAATATTAAGACTTCATTAGACTTAGCTAAACCTCACACACTTGTATTATATTTGCATCTTGAATCTGATGGCCTCGATAAAGTCATCATAAAAGGACTCATTTTTCACGAAACTTCTTGGATTTCAAAGTATTGATCATGATCACAACAAATGAGCTAATATATCGCATAAACATACCATAAACACCATATCACCTGCTACATATGGTATGATCAAGTCATCATGTTGACAAACTAAATTCTTCTTCTTGAAACTAACATCCTTGCACTCACATGACAAAGTGCCTAAAAAAATCCAAAAGAGATTGATTACATTTGTAAATATGATAAACATACCTTGACATCTTGATAGTACAACTACAAGTATCATACCTTAATCTTATCATGCTCCCCCTTCTCACCATGCTTCATATGGGTGATTATGCCTCTAAGAAGCCTAGTAGAGACATACACCTTCATGGGAGTATAAAATAGAAACTTGAATAGGTTGATGACCATCCTTGATACATGAGAATCATCCTTTTAATCCTTCTTTCTGATCAAGAACCTACAATTCTTCTTTCTTTACATCAACATCTACTCTAGGTGGTATGACATTTCTCATTCTTGGCTCCCATAGTATTTTTTTCCTCTTTCTTGCTTTCTAGAACTTTGAAACCTATTTTTTTCCTTGTACAACTATACCAATCCCTAGAAACATGTCCAACCTTTTGTTACTTATAACACACAATTGCATTCTTACCTCTAGGACCTTCATTCCTCCAATTTTGACTAGATGGTTCATAGAGACAATACCTAGCAATATGACCCTTTTCTTAATAGTTGTAGCACATTACATTCCTTTATTTCTCATCTCTTTATCCCTCCATGGTGGTCATATTTGAAAAAATTCCTACACTCCTTTTCTCTATGCCCAAATCCATTACAAGTATAACAATAGCCATTAAAATATCTTTCATACCTTGAAGCATTAGGTTGCCTTATTGTGGACTTTGTCTTCACATTGTCTTTGACATTTTCTCTCCTTTTGATCCTCTTTGGTGCTTGGTCCTTTTAGTTTAATTACTAGAAACAATATCTTCTTGCATCATTCCTTTTCCTTTGGTGTCATCTTTGAATCCCAAACTCTTCTCCGTATCTGCGTAGATATCTAATTGTCCAAAATTTCATCAAGACTCGGGTTCTTCTTCTCAAATTTTTGGAATGATTTATCCTTGTTTATTGCTTCAATAAAATCTTCCCTTAGAAACATCATATCTTCTTCAATTTTAGTGAATTCATTGCCTTTGTCTTGTAGGCTTGTGACCAAGAAACTTATCTTCTCTTCTAACCTCTTGATTGTCTTATCTAGCTTACTTATTTCTGACCAATGATTCTCTTCAAGTTCATGAATCTTACCTTCATACTTTTTTACTAATGATTTCAGCTTCTTGTTACTCTTCTCAAAATGATTTAGCTCTACTTGAACATCTAAGCTTAGTTTCTATGTCATCTTATTCTTCTTATATCTTAGAATGCATGCATGAGTCACTCAAACTTATGGAGTCTTCTTTCTTAGAGCTCTTAACATCCTTTTCCATGAATAAGACCTCATCACCAACATCATCATTCTCATATTTAGAATCAAAATCAGAAACACCATCAAAACTATTTTGCTTCAAATGAACATACTTCTTCCTTTGAGTAAAATATCTTCTTGAACTTCTTCTTGTTGTCAAACCTCTTGAAATTATTTTTACCTTTATCAAACATGTTAGCCTTATTGTCATGATCTTCATCACTTTATCCATCCTCATCCTTATGCTTATGAGGGAACTTGGAAGCAAGATGACCTACTTTTCAATAATTAAAGAAATTGAAAGGAAGTGTACCTTTATACTTACTAGAGCCAACCTTCAGTCTTCTAGAAATCATTACAAATAATTTATCATTATAAATCTCAGGGGAAACACCATCATCCTTTTTCTTTTATATTTTTTATTCATATTAGTCTTGAAAGAAATATCCTTCTTAACTAGTTTAGATTCAATAATCCTCATCTCATATGTAATCAATATGCCATGTAGCTCATCCATTAACATGACCTTAAAATCCTTAGATTCCTTAATAGGAGACACCTTAGGATAAAAGTTAAGAGTTATAAACCTTAACACATTTTGTACCACAACTTCTTCCTTCACTTCTTCACCTAGTCCTCTCATGGTATTGACCACCTTAACAACTATGATAAAATATACATCAATTGATTCCTCTTCACTCATATTTAAGCCTTCAAATTGATTTTTTTCTATTCTTACCTTAATGGAAATTTCATAGATGACCCAAAGTTTCTCCACATTTCTTTTTTGCTGATGTGAAATGCATAACATTCATAATTTATCATTTAGTTCTAGACCACACATGATAGCATTCATAGCCCTTAAGTTGTCACTACTCATCTTCTTATCTATGGTAAATTTTGAGGATTTTGAGGAACTATATATCCATCCACACATATTGCCAAATGTAAAACCCTAAGGACATGATGTGATTCCTCATCTTAAGACTCCAAAATGCATATTTTATTCCATCAAACAAGGGAGATTCACTTATATAAGTGCCACTTTGTTGACTCACCATTTTAGTGCTTCAAAGGATCTCCTTTCAAGTGATTAAAATTCTTAAAAAATACCTTCTCTATTAACAATTGTTGGAATCTCAATGGACTAAGAGGGGGAGTGAATCGGTCCTTCAAAACCTTTAACCAATTCAATTTATCTTGCATAACCATTTATCATTCAACCATGCATTAATGTGATCTTAACTAACATATAACAACCATTCACATGAGCATAACCATGAGAGAGTACACAATAACATAAGATATAAGTGGGAAACCCTTAAGGGGAAGAAAACCCATTAAAATTTTTTATTATATTACACAAACCAAAATACTTATATGAATATGACACATCACACAAGATTTGTTTAGTGAAGCACCAACTTCACAAGGAGCACCAACCCCTAGAAACCCTTGTTGATATTACTCACAACAAAGGACTTGTATGAATATTACTCATCACACAAGTTTTGAATAGAATACCACTAATGATATGTTTTCACACAACTGATAGTGATCACAATTTTAGCTCATACACCTCAAAACCTTCTTCAAACACACACTCTCCTACTTCGCTCAATCTTTCTCTTTCATGGCTGATTTGGAAAATTTCCTTGCACACTATCTCTTCAACACTCCTGATATATTCACACAAACTCTCATCTCTGTCTTGATTCCCTCATACCTCTTTCACACTCACACCTAGCTCACACTTTTTCCTCTCAAAACTCTAGTTCACAAATAACCAATACATGCACTTTTATACATGACATCACCCTAAAATGAAACAAAATTCAGCTAATACCATTAAGTTTGGTTATCATAAAACATAAAAAAAAACTACACACACTATATAAATAATAATTAAATACCCATATGGGTTGGAAAATCACCAAAGCAACAATAATGCACAACTAGGCCTAAAAGGCTAGTTTCCTCCTTCAATGAGCACTCCAAGACCTCCAAGGGATTCATATATATTTTCATGCCTCCAAAATCTACAAAAATTCAAAACATCCTCTCAAAACATTCTTTAAAAGAGAAGGTAAATCTTATTTACATTCATTCATCTCATAACACCACCAAGTAGGATTGTTTCCTACTCATTCAAGAACCTTCAAGAACAAGTTTCAAAAATGAAGACCAAGATCACACAAAAATAAACTAACATATAAATATTCATTATAAATAAAATGACATGAGGAACATCACCAAGAATTATATACCTCATGATCAACCAAAAACCCAATAATATAACAACTTCTCCTCTTCAATAACTTGAACCGCCATGAAACTAGTTTTGAATCTTGACCATCTTGCACCCCTTTTTGACGCTTTGAACCTCTCTAAATTCATGCACTGGGATAAAATTTTATCTCTCTTCACTCTTTAATTTATATCCATCATAAAATAATCCAATATATTGGTATTTTAGATCAATCTTCAGACCAAACACTTGTTGTCTTGAACAGTCAAACTAGGTCAACTTGTGACCTTCTTCATGCCACATAATCTCACTTCCAAAGCTAAAACAATGCATAAATCATGTCATGTGGGATTTTAAAATACCCCCAAGACCATCAACCTTCATCATAAATTTCACAAGCTCCCAAGATCACTCATTCTCCATGAGCTACTAAATTGCCTTTTAGCCCAAAAACTAGTCAACCCATTTTGACCTGTATAGGTCATCAAATGGCCTCAAAAGATCTGAAATGACTTCAAACATGTATAATTTCTCCTAAAAACTCATAAAACCAAAATTTATTCATAGGGTATAATGGAAAACTTGAGAGTAAAACCTTCTTTCCGAAAACAAGCAAATATATGTGGGATCCACTAATTGTCATGATCTCAAACCACCACCATATGAAATATGGGAGAGTCCTATCCATCACTAAAATCATAAAATTTGATGACTCAATCAATTATAGGCTCAAAAAATAAATTTTCCTCCATCACTAGCAAACTAGGGTTTTTAAGAAGGGTTTTTTCCTTCTTACCTTCTTAACAATTATTCATAAAAGATAGAGCCTCATTTAATCTCATTCCAACTCTAAGATATTCTTATTTCCATGATTCAACATCCCTAAAAGGATTATGGGCCCATAAAAACTTTACACTTGTCATCCATGTTTATTTCTCTCACATCTAGCTGGAAAACATGCATTTTAGAACTCGATAGGACCAGAAGCATCATAATTTATAATATATTAATCATGAAACCCTGAAATTATTCCTTTTCTAACATATCCAATTCTCACCTTCTAAAAAATAGGTCTACATATTCTCAACCACCATGAATTTCATGACTAAGCCTTGGGGTTTTTCCTAGTTTAGGTCACAACCAAGTGTTATAACACAATAACTATAGATGAAACCACTCAAATTTTCCTCTACATGCTAATATAGTATGGAATACCTTCTTGAGTGTTTCCAAGGGCTCACACACTTATGCAAGTGACTATCATGCACCAATAGGCCACCAAGCACTAGAAATTAGGTCTAGTTTAGACCTAGAAAAAGTAGATAAACACCATACCTCCGCTTCCAAGATTTCCAAAAGAACCTAACACACTTGATACAACATGGATAACACCTCTACATTCCTCATGGGATCACATAGCTCTACAACTCACACTCATAATCCATTTGGCCTCTTAAAGCACCTAGACTAGGTTTAGATGAGCACCATAAATCATGCTTTCACCTTGAAATTAACATAGTTAACCTTTACTAGTGCTTCCAACACTCTCCTCATGCTCTCCATGCCTTGACCATGCTCCTTAAGCCACCATGCAACTCAAACTATCATTCTCTATCACCTAAGCTAACTAGGTCTCTTGATTAGGCCATCTTGACTAGGCAAGTCTCACTATTTACACTCTTAATCTCATGACACAAAATGTTTTACCATTTCATCATCATAACACACTTCCTCTATCACTCCTATACCTCATACACCTTTATCATTAATGTGTATTCACCTTTTACATCAATGACAACACTAACTCACTCATGCCAACAATGGTGAGTTGCGGGTAGTTAATATAGTTATATATGTAATATTCCTTCCATTGGGACCCATATAGTAGATGAGACATTTAGGAGATTATGATAATTTTCATGTGAATTGCAAACATTATATTTTGCATATATCATGGAAATGTACATAATATGTCATGAGTGGCTAATTACATTCAATCCATAACTTATTCACGTAATGTATGACTTTAAGGCCTTTATAGACCTAAAATTCTTGGATTTAAACCATAGAATAATTGATATTAGAAAACGAAATATGTTTATGTTTGATTTCATCAAAAACAATCTTGTGATGGAACATGAAGCAACAATAAAGGATCTAGTATGGTATCAACCAATGAAATATAAACAAATGATCAAATATATTATATGATATCAACTAATATTAATCTTGTATATTACACATTCAAAAATATTTATATAGATAGAGGTGAAACTCTATGGCTTCTAAAGAGATTAATATATTGGTAAAATATTTTGTTTGATTTAGACAAATCCTTTCTCGATTATATTGATGGGAACTTATAATATGTGTAAAATTGCATTAATGGGAACCTACAACAAAATCAAATACAAAACAAAAAAATCAAGAACGTATACATAAAAATCAATGATGGCATAAATCAAGAGATATTGGAGTTTGATGCGAGATAATTTCATCTAGGCATGGACACTAATAAAAACTAGAAAAGGAGATTGAATTAGATCAAAGGATGTTTTACATGTAATAGAATTTGAATATTGTGATTTAATGTAAATTGAATTATATCTTATTTTAGATTAACTAATGTAATAAATGATATACAAATGCTAATATATAGTAGGATGCAAGCAATAAAGCATGTGCAATATAAAACCATAAGTAAGAAGGAGAGAAAGGGGACTTAGTTGATTTTTGAGAAAACAAGAAGTGATCTAGGTAAATGAAATACTAAAATAGACTCAGTAAACAACATCCTCACTATAATGCCTTTGTTGTTTGATATCGCACTTGATTCTATGTTACTGGTTGGCCAACACTAGCATATGATTGTGTTCTGAGTTGATATACATTGCTTGACTCATGTGTCATGTTTGCATAAATAACATTATTTACTTATTGATCGGGTATACTTATTACTCTTGAAATTGAAAACCTATGCTTATGTTATGAGATCATAAAGTATTTACCTATCTATTTACTAAAGTGGACATAATGGTTTCAACTTTGATTTATGCAAACCAGGATCTGAATTATCTAAAGGTAAAGGTGGTAATATTTTTAGTGTTTCTATATAATTGCTACTTCTGAGACTTTGATGTCGATATTAGATTTAGGATAACACCTTGGATCAATTTTAGTGATCCAAGGTATTCTCCTGAATCGATATGTGATTAAAAGCTTACTTGGTTTCTTAATGATTCAGGATTGCAATTTTAATTGTAGATCAGGTTGGTAGTAAACCCATTCTAATCAGTGGTTTTTCTACTATGATGAAATATTACTTTTGATTTGAAAGTATGGTTCATTTATAAATTACTCAAGGGCTTAAGCGGATGTGATTTGTAGTAAGGCCTTGGCTATTTTTAATGTTATTATGGTAAACCTAAACTAACCCATGTTGATGGTGATATTAAAGTTTTTAAGGGGCCTAATGCAACCCTATGGAAACTTGTTTTATTGTGGAAAACTTAGTCAAAGGTTATATATTAATGTTGATTTAATTAGACCCTAACCTATAAAAGGGGACCCAAATACCTAAGTACGATAAACATTTACTTGGGGTTAGTAAGCATGGTTAAGTAATTTGGGCATCATCTAAACTTGTATTGGGAATTTTAAATGTTATATTTAATGGTCACCGCCACCCTTTGGCCAAGGACTTGGTCAGACTTGGTGTAGCATGCTAAAACTATGACTAAAGGTTTAGTGAAGGGTTTGCGAATTATTTGTTTGATCACTAAATTAAATTGAATGTGGTCGGTTGGTGGAATTTGGGAGGTAGCTGCAAGTCTTGACAAATGGAATTTATGTTATCGTTTAAACCAAAACCCTCTGGGGAAAAACAATGATGGTTTTGGAGAAAAACAAAGGAATTGGTTTTTATTTTTCATTTGATCATTCGAGCTCTTGGCTTTACATGTCAATTTTCTAGTTTTTGAACTCATTGTTTATTTTTAGATAAACATGGAATCTTAGTTGCATGGTGGAGGAAATAGTGGAAACATTTATTGCAATGGATATTAAACTAGAAGAATGGAGAAGGAAGGGTTTCTGTGGAATCCATTTTGATTTTTCTATGGGGTTTTACATGAAATATTTAGAGGAAACCTTGAGGATCTTGGAGACAAAGTAACAAGAGATCTATCATGAATGATAGGATCTAACTCTTTATGATAATCTGCTTTGTTTTAATGGTTTCATGAAAGGAACTATGCTCTTACTTGAAATATGGTTTTATGGTTCTAGGTTTTAAATGTTGATTGATTATTCGGGTGTATTATGCATTCATGCTCTAGATAGTGTTGTGTTCCTTCATTTTTTCTTCGAGTTGTGTGTGTGTTAACTGGAAAAAATATTGTTTAAGTATGGAATCACTGGGTTGTGTTTTAAGAAAATATATGGGTAGATGTATTGCATTCTATTTGTGTAACTATTTTTAACCTTGAGACTTGTTGTTATGAGCGTGAGCATGAATCAATTAGGCTAACTATTTCAGATCCTTCATTATCTTGACTCTGTAAAGGTGGGTGTTTTTGGTTATCGATTTGATTTTGCATGTTGTTCGACTTTGTCTAACAAGTCATTTTGACTTACAATGACTGAAAGGTTTGTTGCTAAGGTATAGGTGTAAGGTAGGAAGCTTATACTATGAACAATCAGTCCAGTTTATTGTGTTGGCCACGTAAAAGACCTGAACATTTGCTCACTATGATAAATTAAGGATATTATGGTTTTAGAGCCAAGTTGGTTTTGATTTGAAAAAACCTATGCTCACTCAGGTCAAAAAGGTTATTATTATCAATTTTATGATTTTAGTTTGATATCGAATTCAGTTTGGATCAATATTGTGTTGTTATCAAATGATTTATGAGTTTTAAGTTAAAAATATTAAGTTTGGGTCTAGCTTGACTTCATGCCTCAGGAATGGCAGACCTATTTTTCTATTTCTAGAGATGTTGTATCAACTAAGATATAAATATTTAACTTGAAATGTGTTTAGGTATCGTTACCTATTATTAACGATATTAAGATCGGTTTGAGCTTGGACCCAAGATTGATGTTTGATCATTAATGTCTGGTTATTGTATCTTTCTTATCATATTATACTAAGAGGCCATTACCTTTAATCAGGGATTCATTGATTGGGGTGATACATTTTGGAATGTTTCATAAGGTTTTATTGACCCTTTTTAAGTGTGACTTTTATGAAGGCACTTAGCCACTCATTCTACTATCATTCATTTATTGTGATGGTTTCATAACTTATGTTGAGAGATGATTGTAAGGCTATAGAATGATTCTTGGTCGATAATGATATAGCTTGGTATATTTAAATCAATATGGATGTTGGTTCATACTTGTTGTTATAATAAACTAAGGAAGTATAGACTTATTTACTATTATGATCAAGTTCAATTTGTATGACCTTACCTGAATTTAGATCTTATTATGACTGAGTGTAATAAGAGGCAACTCAATATCTTGTTTGCATTAAGATTACACTTGACTTTTTAACAAGTTAAAGACTTATATATACTCTTTTTATATATATATATATATATATATATATATATATATATATATAGAGAGAGAGAGAGAGAGAGAGTGTGTGTGTGTGTGTGTGTTTGTATATATATGTATATATATATATATATATATATATATATATATATATATATATATATATATATATATATATCATGTCCAAATTTTCCTATAAGTTATTATTGTATATAACTTGTAGATATGATGATGATGAGCTTCAACCTTAAACATGTATGATGTATTAAAGTATAACTAAGGGCTGATTAAATTAAGTCATTGTTCTTTAATAGACTAGATATAAATCTGCAATTATATATGTATGGGCTTATATGACATTAGTATTATAATTCTAGTACTGACATTACTTGGTATGATAGTGATCAAGTGTGCTTGATTGGATTACTTATGTTTTTCTTAAGTAAATACTTGTCTAGAATTACTTAAATGTAGAACTATGTTATCTTATCTTCTTTAGATGATGTTTTGTGATGTCCTTGTTGAATGTTCAAAAGAGTTGAGTGTCTTTTTGAACCTTGAAATAATTTTAGTTAAAAGAAGCATTCCTTTTATGAAATTATTAGATAGAGCATGTTGTTCTAAAGATTTAGTTCTTATCATGCTCAGTTCATATGAACTTGTGATGCTAACAATCTTGCAGATGGACTTCGTGAAAGATGAAAGAAGGAAGACGTTTAAAAATTTGCATTTTTCTATTGATTGAAGAAATTTGATTTGAATAAATGATTATTGTATTCATTACTTGATGTAATTATGTTCCAGAAATGAGAAAGGCCAATGGCCAATATATTGTAAATGTTATGAAAATAAATTTCTTGATTTAATCGTTTGAAACATGACTTGGATATTGAATTAGGAATTAAATAAAGAGGGTTCATTTTATTACTTTGACCTAATTAACTCCTTAAAGATATTGGTTACATGATATTGGATTTGGTTGATTTTTATTTTGAAAAAGAAAGGAAAACATTATTAGTTGTTTCAGTTATATTAAGCCTAAAGTATCAACTATCAAGTATGATAGGCCATTATATGCATGAATATCATTTATGAAATGAGTAAAGAAAATTTAGTCATCTAAATAATTTGTGTATGATAATAAGCTATTAAGATTGTTGGGATTAATTTATTTAGCTTGTATGAAATAAGTTGCACTTGTGTTTGAAAGGTGACTTATGATGGTTGATCTCTTTACCTATATGATTGTTACTTATTAAAACAACTATGATAATCTTTGTGATTATAATGTTATATGAAAGGGGATGCTTATGGAATATAAATAATTTATAATGAAAGGTCAATTAATCCTATGGTATAAGGGTGTTATGTTTATGATTGATGTGTGTTGGTTACACTTGATAGGTTATGTGAACTTCTTAAAGTATGAAAACATACCTAAACATAATAGTATGAATAGATAAGATGATTCCTAAGGGAATAAGTGTGTTTAATGATAATGTATGATTGTTTTCCTACATTAAATATGACTAAAATTAATACACATCACTTATATAATTTAAACCTAATAAATGAAAAAGGTATGCTTTCATGACTAAGCATAATGTAGATATGAACCTATAACCTATACTTAATTGATTAAACGTTTTTACTATCATTACTCGAAAGGAAAGTTTTTTGAACCCTAAATAATCCTTAAGTACAACACCTAATGACTAGAATAACTTAGGGTAAGATTAACAGGTTGAGATTTAATTGAACTAATGAACTAAGATACGATGTTCCATTTAGTGGAACTCGACGGGTTGTCGCAACATATTCATTGATGCATAGTACCCATTTAATGATGTGTAGTGTCATTAATTGGTTACTGTGGAGCAGCTACTTATTATGTGATAATCCGCCTAGTTCCCTAAACGTAGTTTTCATAAATCTTTGGATCCATGACATTGTTATATACTAATATGTGATAGCAGTATGGCCTAGTGTCAATGTCATCTTATGATGACTACGGGAATGAAGTGGATCCAAAGCTACGTAAGTCGATTCAGATACGCTTAATTTCCTTAGTCACCCTAAGCTAACTTATCAACACTAGTCTATGTGAACTATCCTAATTTGTATCTAACATGGACCTTGGAAGTGATTGATGCAAATCAAGTAAGTCCAAGTCTAGATAATAGTTTTGAGTGTGGTGAAAGACATATTCCTTTCAATGAGTATGTCATCTAGGAATTAAAGCATGGCATACATGTCTTAAAACTTTGGCCAAAGTATTGCAAGTTCTATTGATTGCGTTGTCTTGATTTCACCTAGACTAAAGATGTATGATATCGGATGGGTTATCCATAACAGATACCCAGATATGCACTTTAGAGAATAACACTTGAATAACCTTGAATGAATAAGGGAACCACAAGTATAATTAATATACACTTGATAAAATGAAATATGATGGATTGGTTAATATCAAATCATGACAATTGCATATGGTTTATCGTTATAGGATATATTAAATAAATTAATGTTGGTTCTAAATAATGTGAATTTAGAAAAGTGAAACATTATAAAAATAAATAAAAATTCCCTTGTATTGAAGTCTTAAAATGAGATTGTTACAATCACTGTAAACTGGAGGTTCTGAGCTCTGGAAAAATGTCAGATAAGAGTGCTTAGGTGTAAGTGTCTATTTTGGGTGCTAGTGTATGTGTATGTGATCTAGATATGATATTCTCTATGTGGGATAAGATTTTTTGTTGATCTCTATTTTTCACTTCGTATTTTTTGTCTGATATGTAAATGTACATGTAACCTACAACAAATAAGTTCATTTACACATGCCCACAAACCACACAAAACCTAAAAAGGAAAATCCTGCACACTTCCATAATATTCTGACGAATTAGGATTTCCATACCTTAACTCATCATGAAAGCTTATATGAATTAAGGGGATTTGGATTGACTGACGGTCATCCTTCGGCCGATCACACGGTCACCCAAAGAGTGAACTTGTGACTATTTTTGCACTACATATCAAACTCTATGTAGTTCTCATATGTGTGTAGAGATGATTCCCTACAGATTCCCTTAGTGCAAGTTTCACATTGATAGTGGGATAGATATATAATGTACCTAATTACCCACTTTGACATTTTAACATTAAGTGTGTACTCCACATTATTGGTGGAGAATGTGTGGGATGAAAAAAATAGCCTTCCCTACTATGTTGTGTATGAAGAAGTGATATAACCCTTTTCCCTTGAATAAGTGCTAGATGGATGAATTTTTGCTCTTTGTTCCTTTGGATGCAAGCTAAGGGTGATGATATGTAATGGTTAGTGTTTGGTCTTTTATTTTGAAACATAACTGTGTATTTATATGATTCCCTTGTTTGAACTTCGTAATTGACAAATGAAAGGCCAACCCAAAGTGATAAAAAGTAATTAAGAATAAAAATGGGTCCTGGAAAAAAAAGATAAGAAAACGTAAATAAGGACGAAGCACCCGGGAGGAAAGAGCACTAGCGCTAGTGTCCCAACTATGCACTAGTGTTTGAGGCCACAGAAAGATAAAATAGTCAAGTGCCAGAAATATTGCAATATGTAAAAAGAAAATAAAAGTGCAGAAGACAAAATAAAAAGGCTAAAAGGATTTTCAATTACTAGTTTTCTTACTTAGGAATCATGTAAATGATAGTATTCTTTTAGGACCTGAAAATATACCCAAGTGCATAGATTTCATGTCTAAATTTTTCCCCCACTTTATGTTGTTGAGTAAATACTCAATAACATAAAGTAGATAGAATATGTGTACCTTTTAATTCCATAGAGAGTACGGAAAATAGCATGCCAAGTGGACATGTGAAGCATGAAGTGATTACAAAGGGAATTATAGAGACTAGGAAAAATAGAAGTGAACCCTAGGGGTGAGGCATATGCGTAGCTTGTATATGTTGTTGTGGTATTGTATTTTCGCATTTTTGTTTCTTCTTGTCGTGTATTAAGGATGTACATTCAAAAGAAGAGTGAGAAATTAGTTAAGGTTATGTATATGAAAATCAAAGTAATGCATGTATAAGTAAGTAAAAGTGTGAAAGTATGTAAAAAAAAGTGTGCACCTGATGTATAAGAGTGTAAAGGATAGAAAGATGTCTTGAAATAATTCAAAGGGTGAGTTGTTTGGAGATCTCACACAAAGTGCAAGTTGGGAGATCTCACACCAAGTGCAATTTTTTGGGAGATCTCACACTAAGAGCATTTTTTTGGGGCGATCTCACGGCACGAGAGAAGAGTGTTGTGGAGAGAGGTCTAGTTTTTCTATCCTTCCATGAATTCTTCCGAGTGAGCACCACTGCAGATGGTATGTCTCATATTGTAATTGATTATAGGAGATAAAATGTATTATGTATTTAGAGGAAAGTGCCTCTTACTATAGGATTGTGATAAAGACTGTGATGTACTAAGAAATTGCATGTTTTAGGCCCCAAGAAATTACCACCCACATGAAGACATAAGTACCATGTGCTACTTTATGTGTAAAGGCACTACTTATTTGGTCTTTATGTTAGGTCTAAGCTTGTTTATGGAACATTATGTGATTGTGTTTCTAGGATGTTTTTGTATTGTGTTGATCTCAATTGTAGATATGAGTTTTATAGGGGTGATTTGTTCACCCAATGTATGCCCCCCTCGTTTGGGTTGCATGTAACAATTGTAGGAGAATGCAGCCCAAAGGAGAGGACCAAAGATTGGTATGCATATTTGAATGTGGATACCTACGGGGGTAGGGGATGTGCATGGTAGAAACCAAGGAAGATATAAACAAAGTAGGCTAGTACAAGTGTTAGTAGTTAAAGTAGCTAGCAAGAACCAAAAGAAGAAAATATAACAAGTAAATGTAAAGCCAAGATATACCACAAGAAGCATGTTTCATACATGAGACATTTCTCACAATGTCACAAGATAATAAATTCCAAAGTGGTCATAAAAAAAGCATACAATGATCACATAAGACATAGGGCATATCCCACAAACAATAACATACAATAGCAAACAATAGCAAGCAAAATTTGAACAAATACCAATGGTTATATATAGTTATAAAAGGAACATGTTACACATGAAGTGCCCATTAGCATGTTAGAAATAAAAATAGTATGTTAAAGCGTGTAAATATTATTGAAAATTAAGTACTAGTAGTAAATGGTGAAATAATAGAACATATATTGTGTGAGAGTAGTCAAATTTAGATGTCCCCAGAGCCTCATTATGGACTGGAAAGGGATCCGATGTCAAGCATCTTGTATCATGCAACGAGATGTAAAATACCTAGATTCACTTCAGAGACCAAGTGAACGCACAATGCATATATGATAAAGATAATGACATACTAAGAATCGGTTAGCATAGTAAGCAAAGTGAAAAATGTAATTACTATAAACTAGTAAGAATAAATGCAACCAAGGTATGAAAATCTTGTATGAGTGTGATGGTATGACGCAATATGTGAAGATGGTAGGGATAGCATGTTCAAGAAAAATGAAGCGAGAGGGGATGTGAATTAGTCCTTATAAAATTTCAAATTAAACTTCATATCTGAAACTCAAAATACCATAAGCATACAATCACAATAACCACTTATTCAACTCTTAATGTGTACACACCATAAACCATCAATAAAGCATGTAACCATGAAAGCAAAGAAACACCATAAGAACACAACAAGGATAATTTTAGTGGTGAATATTTGTAATATGGTGAAAATTTCATTTTAGGAAAATTTGAAAAGGTAATTTTTTCGGAGTGGGTCGGTGTCTGTTCACCTAAAATTTATAGTATATATTTTTTTTGGGGTCGGCTTCGCCTTCATTTGAAAACATCTCCTATAAAAACCTAGGTGATTTGTTGGGTAGTATACTATGGTACTACCACAAGTAGCTTACCAAATTACCAATACCGTGAAGTTTGAACTCACATACTCTTAAGCACCAGAGATTGTTGTTAGCTTGTTAGGGTTAGTTGTTGACGTGCGATAGGGATATAGTTGATGTGTGACAAAGAGGTATTGTAGACACATGACAAGGAGATATTGCAGATGCACGTAAAAAAGGGGTAAGTAGTTGACGTGTGAGAGGAATAGAGTTGATGCGCAACATAGATAGTGACACCTTGTTGACACGCGATAGAGAGATTTGACACGTGATAAGGGCATAAGCAGTTGACGCGCATCAGACAGGAAAGAGTTGACGCGACAAAGCTAGTTAACACCTTGGTGATGCATGTGATAGAGATATTTGATGCCTTGTTGATGCGTGACAGGGATAGTTGACGTATTGTTGATGCATAATAAAGGGTTAGTTGTTGACATGTGATAGGGATTACCATAGTTGATGCGTGATAGTAATTTTGACTCTAACTCGCTGAGTCACTACTTGGTTCTTTTTCTAACACAGGACTCTATTCAAATAATGGAAGGTGCTAGTCCTAAGAATGCGAAGACCCTAAAAGTAACTAAGAAATCTTAGAAATCATTGTTCAAGTATTTTGGAAACTCTCTCTATGATACAGATATTGAAAATACCAACAACCATATAGATGCCACCAAAAAGAATCAAAATACTGACTGTGTGGAAGGTATTATTGAGGTGGACATGCATTCTGCACAGTATCAAACAAATGACACCTATGATAATATGCCAGATCTTGAAGATATTCTTCCTATTGGGGTGCAACTAGAAGTGCATCAAGATATCACACATACAAATACTCAACAAAATGGAACACATAAATCAAATTCAAATTCTGGTTCATGAAAGAGGAAACCAGGTGATTGTGATATTGCTCAAAATTCTACTCAAAAAAGTAAAACATTGAAAACGAACAAGAATATGTGGACCATTGGCAGGTCATACAAGTTTGATTGGGCAGCTAAATTTCCATTTATCAAACTTGTACAATCATCTAATTCTAGAAGAGATCCCATCTGAATGTACATGTACAATATGTACGTGGAAATTGGGAAAGCAACAAAAATGCAAATGAAGATGGACACTATAGAAAAACATTGTGGAAAACAATATTTGACTGTAACAGGGTGGATGGCCAGAAAATCAAAACACACAGGTGGAAAACTGAAAAAGAATGCATGCATGTTAGATACAGTGCAGATTATGAGGTAGAGCAAAAAAAATGTAGACATCTCATGGAAAAGGGAGGAACGATCACATCGCAAATTGGTAAGATGAATCAAACAAATCTACATGCAAAACTCATACAATTCTCTACTTTATTTCACATACTAAAGAAAGGAAGACCGATTTGGATTTCCTCGATTTCAAATTTTTGTATCAATATAATGGAATGTTGAACATACCTCAGTCTCATTGGTCTAAAAGTAGTGGATGGGAAATGGAAAAATGCCTTTCGATGATAGAGAAGGAAGATTTGAAAGAGAATGTAAAAAAATCAAAGTTTATCTCTCTTTCAATTGATGAAGTGACAATCATTGACAACACTGCATGGGTATGTATCCATGTCTATACTTTAGAAAATCATATAAGGACACCTCATCTGTTGGGTGTTATGAAAATGGTTGAAAACTGTAATGCCAAAAACCTACATAAAATAGTTGTTTCTCATTTGAAAGATATTGTTGGAATGACTGATTATGAAATTGCTATGAAGTTGGTATGCATCAGAGTAGATGGTGCATCTGTCATGCAGGGTCACCGAACAGGGTTGTGTGTTAGATTACAAACAACAGTGGCCCCATATATGCTACCAATTCACTGTATGGCTCACATAATGAATTTAGCGTATAAAATGGTAAGCAACCACGAAAAATGTTGCTAAATTAGAAGACCTTATAAGAGAACTTCATGCCTATATGGCAAGCATCCCAAAGTGATTTCTTGAGTTCCAAAAATTCACAATTGGAATTACAGATGGAAAAAAACTTCTGAAAGATGTTGAGACTAGATGGATCTCTTTGTATGAACTTGCATGCAGAGTTCGTGAGGAGTATCCTTCGTTGGTTGGTTTCATGCACAAATATCGTCATGAAGTTGATAGGGTGAGGGACTTGTTGTTCCGTTTAACTGATTTGGAGACATTGCTTACATTGGTTGGTATTCTTCCAATGTTACAGGAGATCAATACACTGATGAAGCATGCATGGGGAGATTAATCTATATTGTGGATTTTATACGGATGAGAAAAATGGTATGTCAAAGTCTTGATATCTTGTACTATTCCCAAGATAGTTTTGATACACTTGTTTTTGAGAATTGGAAAGCTTTATTAGATCTTAAAAATCCCAGTAACTATTTGAGATTTAATATCCACGATCACCTCTGCATCATTGTTAATGGGAGGGACATACCACTGCACATTTTTTCAAAAACGTCAAGATATTACAGGATCGGAATGAGAAGATGTTCCCATGACACGTAATCTCTTTGAGTCTGTTATAGTTGAAACAAGAATAAAGCTTAAAAAAATTTTCAAAATCCTTATCATTAGAAATTAGAGAACGTTTCTCCAAAGATAAAATTCTTGAAGCCATGGGTGTGATGAATCCTAATTTTTGGAATATTGAAGGTGGTCATGTTGACTTTGTAAGAAAGCATTTCCATAAATCCATGGGTACAATAATGGAACATTTCACAAAGACTTCAGAGTTCAAGGGTATGGAAATCAAAGGTATACTGAATGTTGATTTATTAAAATTTCAATCAACAAATTTTGCAACAACAATGAGGAACCAATATAAAAATTTAGATGAACCTTCTGAAAGTGGTGCTATTACAAGGTTGTGGCGAGGAATCTATCAAAGTTCTATCTTACAAGAAGATATCAGTGAATATTTCAGATTATATGAGTTATGCCAAACAATGATTTTGGGGTCTATGGAGGACAAAAGGGTTTTCAGTGCATTATCATTTATAAAATCAAAACTGAGAAACAAGTTGGATAAAAATATGGAAAGTTGCATGAGGTGTTATGTATCTCGATACTCCATGGAAACCTTTCCTTTCGACAGAGCAATTACGCATTGGAATTCCCTTTGTGAAAGAAGAGGTGTGAATAATACAACTACAAGTACAACTGTTCCCAACGTTGAGAGTGGAATTGGCGCATCGTCACACTCTACAGAAGAGAACATCGAGTTTGAAGAAGCTATTGATAATGGATTGTTTCAACTTTAAATAGGTATCTTCTTCACCTTAATCTTATTGTTTTTCACTTTAATTTTTTTCAGCTCTTGTTATCATTAAAGATGTTACAGGTATATATATTTACATTTATTTAAATACAATTTTTTTTTTTTTTTTTGAAAACGTGGGTTGACATCCATCTGAGGAAGTTGGTACTTCTCGGGACTGACAATGTCAGGAAACTCACCCATCTATCTACTAATCCATTTCTCGTGTTGAGTTTTCTTAAAACAAAGATCTAGCACATTACCAGTGATGATTTCACAGCCATCTAAAACACTAGAGGTAAGTTAAACCCTATCATATCATCTTTCTTGATTTCTTACAATTATGTTTAATTTATTTTTTATATTTGCAAAATGCTTTGATATATTTTTAAAACTTTGTGGGATAAAATGACACAATTGAATTTTACAGAGGAAGATATTTCCATATTATACAATTCATAATCCATGATCCATTATACAATTTTTCATCCACGATCGTGCTAGAAGCTAAATCTACGTCCACATAAAATTCATCATCATCCATATATATCATATCATCATCATATCATTATCATAATCCTGACACTACAATTATTATTAAAACAATTATTTATCTATTTTAAATTTAAAGAAATGTCTCTGTCCTAACACATTCCATTTTTTTAAACAATTCATGATCATATCATTACAAGTATATCCATTCTAATGTCATCTATATCCATTTTAACACATTCCATTTATTTATCATCTATATCCATTCTAATGTCATCATGATCTTAAAACAAGTTTAAATGTCTAGAGAAGAAGAATTATCATGCTTGAAGCTAAATCTACGTCCACATAAAATTCATCATCATCCATATATATCATATCATCATCATATCATTATCATAATCCTGACACTACAATTATTATTAAAACAATTATTTATCTATTTTAAATTTAAAGAAATGTCTCTGTCCTAACACATTCCATTTTTTAAAATAATTATCCATTATCATCATTCATCATCATCTATATCCATTCTAATGTCATCATGATCATATCATTACAAGTATAGAGAAGAAGAATTATCTTAAAACAAGTTTAAATGTCTAGAGAAGAAGAATTATCATGCTTGAAGCTAAATCTATGTCCACATACAATTCATGATAATCCAAGTAAACAAGAAACATACATCATCATCCCTATCTAATGCAATCATCATTACAAGTAAACCAAAAAACATAAACTCCATATACAATCTAGAAATTCTATACATAATATATAGGAAGTTATAAAATTAAAGATTATATAGTATTTCAAATTTTCAAATCCAGATAATAAAATTCAAATGCCATGACCACAACATTCAATATTTCAAATTTTCAAATATAGACTCAATATTTCAAGTTTCCACACTCAATAATAAAAATTTCAACCCTCTTTTTCTATATCCATTTCAACTCATGTGCTCCTTTCCCCAATGGTTTCTTCACCTGTGGCTGTACCCCTTTCCCCAATGGTAGAAATAACCCAGAACTTATGAGATCTTCCCGTAGCATTGTCCATATTTTTAAAAATTCTTTCTTCTTGCTTTGTCGCATCTCCATGGGACAACAAATTTGGATCAGTTGTTGCCTTAGCTTTGAATAATATTTAGGGTCGAAGCCATGCTCTTTAATTATCCGCTTCAATGTATTATTTTGTTTGTTAACCAAAACAATATTTTCCTTCAAATTCTTCATTGCGGATAAATCTGTTCTTCGTTGTTTCCAAGTGAACTTGGAAAACCTTTGCTTGACTCTTCAAATTTTCATATTTCAACTGCATAAAAAAGTAATGTCAATTCAACATATTACTAAAATAAGAAAACTTTAAATTAACAAAAATTATTATTTGAAAGTGATAATACTTACGACCACTCTATCTCTCTCGGCATTTGCAACTACTACCAGATCCTTGTCCTTAGACCATTTGTTAAAATATATCTGGGCCTCAGCACTAATATTTTCCAATTTGTTTAATGTCTTATCCAAAATGTCATCTTTATAGTTGTTATACGTGACAGTCCCACTTCTTACTTGGTAAGTAAGGAATCCATCTTGCAGGTTGATTCTAGACTACAACATATAAACTATCCCTTTGCCAATAATTTTCATAACGACTAATAATCTCATTGATAAGTACTTTATCCCTTCTCTCCCATTCTATGAGCTAACTGATATGAGGTAGAATAAACTCACCGACATGGGATTGACAATCATAACCAATTAAGTTCTCCAAAGGAAAAGGTAAAAGCTGTTCACCATCTCGTATCGATGAAGATTATCTCATTTGGAGAGGTATGGGGCCTTTCTTGTAGATATTTTTGTTGATGCAAAATCAAGCACCCCTGACGCACATCAGGCTTCTAGGTTGATGTTCGGGCATCAGTGTGATTGCACAACATGGAAACCTCTCCAAGCGTGGGGACTTGTGAAACCGAGAGAGGAATCTCCAGAGAAGGCTGGTTCTCGCTCCTAAACTACCGCTTACAAGCTATTCCAGTGCGGTGCAAGCTAATCTAATCCTAATCTAACCATGCAAGGAGACAGAGAGAGAGAGAGAAAAGAAAAACAGCAAAAGCCTACACTAAAACGGTGATACACCAGAGAAGGAGAATGTTGAACATCTATCAAAACCGCCATGGGACAAAGAGAGGTGAGCAATGGGAAGGATGGACAGATGCATCACAGGCCCAAGGATAGATTTCACACAGAAAGTGTCCCAAAACTCCATGAACACAGCTCGGATCTGCGGTGAACGTTCAAACATGCACTGAGATACTGCAATGAAGAGAGCAAGAAGAGAACAAGCAAAAATGAGGAAGGATGGACAGATGCATCACAAAACACGTTTTGTTGCTCCGGAAGATTGCCAGAACATCATTCCATTAATAAGAGGCAAAAATGCCATTACAGAGAAAGGAGGAGGAGGTTCGAACTCCATTTTGACCCTAGAGAAGAAAAAAAGGGAGGAGCAAAGTAGAAAGATGAACCACAACCTTTTTTTAAAATCAGCCAAAGCGGCTTTTTTACATTGCATGGGTCGAGCCAGGGACGAGAAAACATAGGAAAACGTGTAGGCAGCCCAACCATTGACCAAAACGCATTCTTCATTAAAATCGGTGGTTGAGACATCACTTCTGGCCAAGCTGAAGAAGAATGCGACCCATGTGCATTAAAACTGGTTGTTGAAATGTCGCTTCTGGCCATTACCACACGTCAGAGCCGTTTCTCGATTTTCTCTCTTCAGACTACACCAAAACTCGAGATTGATCCCGAGAATCATGTAGAGGATTTCACTAGCTTTCCGTTAATATAAGGAACATGCAAATCCGAGCTCTGGATCAAAAGATCTGACGATTTGAAGAAAACAAGCAAAAATGGATTTGAAAAGCTTTTCCGCGCTTCGCCACCCTGGATGACACGTGTCATGTGTTGATTGATTGGCTGAGCAATGTCTTTAGTCCGTCGGGTTCGGGATTCTCCTTTGCATTTGCATGTTTTCCTCCCATGATTTTCCGACTTGTTTCCCCGATCAGGAAACCCGATTTGCCTTGATGTCGGGTTCTCCAACCCTTCCGACATGCCTTTGATGTCGGATTTTCTGGCACCTCCGACATGTTTCTTTGACCTGCTTTCCCGACTTTGAAACCCGATTTGCCTTGATTTCCCGCCACCTGGGACACGTGGCATGCATTGATTGGTCGACAGGGGCGCGGGGACTTCTTCTACTTTTAACTTTTTGGCTTAACTCGGCCAAATTTTCTAACTCTTCCCGAGCTCCGCACTTCCCTGCTCCATTGGACACGTGTCCAATTCCTATTGGCTCGGGCTGACCCCTCAAAACTCACCCTTTGACTTTTGACTTTTCTCCTTGATGACACGTGGCATCTTTTGATTGGCTTTCGGCTCCTTCGGTTCCTTCGTGTCCATTTGTCCCGGACGTCCCATTTGCCTTTGGACCCTTTGGGACAATTTCGCCTTGATTCGGCCCATTTGTCCCACTTGTCCCACTTTGTTCGGGCTGCCTTGACTCTTTTCGGCCGGTTCGGCGGTTCGCGCGCTTTTTGGCCCGATTGTTCCATTTGATTTTGGACTTATCTTGGCCCTTTTCGCCTGCCCGATTCGGCGGTTCGCCTTTTCGGCTCGCTTGTCCCATGATCGTCTTTCTGCAGTTAGTCAATTTTCTCTCTCGGTCGAACCGGCATTTCGTGCCCGCGCGTACTTTCGTCCCACTTGGCGCGAATGCTTAGTTGGCCGCTGGACTCATTTCGGCCGATTCGGGCGGTTCGCGTACCTTTGGCCCATTTGTCCCACCTCAGGCCGGATAGGACTTAGCCGATTTTCACAAATTTTCTGGCCCGAACTACTGCTTCTGCTGCAACCTTGTCCGCACTTTCTCGAGCTTTCTCTTTTCCTCTCGGACAGGGGGACTTAGAAAATAATTGAGGGGACTCTAGCAACATGATTTTGGCCCCAAATCAATCAATCTGCCCAGGAACTTGAATACTCGATGCATGTTATCGAAATTTACCCTGGGGGTGAAATTTTGACAACAGTTTAATGACTTCACTGGGGTCATCACTCTTTAGATGAAAAGACCAGTAGCTCGAAGCAATCCATTGGGCATGGAGTCATGAGTTGTAACTCGCAACTGATCTAAACTTTGAAAACCTCCCTCTCGAGCCACTTGGAAACCCATTGAACCCGGAGTGTCTTCACCAAGATGCCACCTTGAAATGAACTATGCCGAGCAAAACCAAGCAACACCAAAACTATGTACAAAGCTGAAAATCATTCATGCCCCAAATGGAACATGCAGAGTGTGCACAAGCACTTCTTCCTACGCTGAAAGCAAACCTACCTACTCTACTCTAGCTGGAAGCAAAGGAAAGCTAAACAAACCTGCAATATTTGGTTGTGAGAAATAGCTTCCTTTCTTCAAAATTGGCACCATGCAATTGATTTGCATAGCGATCATGGCTATTTGGATGGATGGAAAATCAACAAGAAGCTGGTCTTCTATCCAAATCATCAAGGTATCAATTGAAAAATCCAATACCTCTTTTAGTTGCTCTGCATTTGGATTGGAGAGGTATGGCAGCTGATCCTTGGTACTTTGTAGCTCATCCTCATGCTCAGAAACAAGCATGACTGGTTGTGGCTTCTCCTTTGGCTCTAATGAAGCCAAATACCTGATTGGGCAAGGTCTGATCAGTTTGATATGCCCATAGCTCTGATTTTCAACTCCAAGAATGGAGTTTTCTTGTAGACCTTCTTGAATGGATGGTGTGGAAGAAAAGGTGGAATTCTTCTGTCCTTTCTCTTCCTCCGATGAAGAACATGGAAGATAAAAATCTTCCAATCTTGATCCCAAAGAGCTGCTGTAAGATGCAGGCTGCTGCAAATGAAAGCTCTCCTTCATGGCAGCAGGCTCTTGTGTTTGGAATGTGGATGATGAAAGAGAGAAAGGTGAAAGCTCAACCGGCTCTTCTCCATCAAAACAGTCCTCCAAATCGCTGAGGTAAAGCGCCTCATCATTTGTCCTGTTTGCTCGTTTTCAACTTCCTCCATGGTGTCCTCTTGATCTCGCAACTTGACCACCATGGTTTCCTTCACTCTCAATATTGAATTTGAGAGATCAAACTCTTTTCAGTATTAGAACTTGAGAGAGGTGAAGTAGAAAGAAGAACTCGAAGGTTTCTCCTGTAGCCTTTGCTTTGTGCTCAAAGCCCTTGGATCTGCACTTTTCTCCTCCACATGCTAGACGTGCTCCTCTTCTTTTGGATACGGAGCAGCTTCTCCTTCCTCCAATGTTTGAAGACAATCTTGCTCTTGATTGAACTCCTCCTCCAACATGAAGTTTGTGAAGTCAAACTCTTCAATTTGTTGCTCTGGAGGACAAGTTGGGACTGCAAGATCTTCTTCTCCAACAAAATCAGTCCTCACCACCATTTGTTCAACCTTAGCCTCTTCTGTAGGCTTAACCATCAAGGGGATCTTTGTCATCCCAAATCTAAGAGCCCAACTCTTCAGATTTTGAATTTCTTCATCTTTGTTGGCACTCTCTTTTTGCTGTTGTTTTCCTTGACTGGCATTCTGATTTTCATCCTCCCAACATGGATTTGGGAATGCAAGAGGAGGGATGGGTTGAAACTCAACTGATTTGACATTTTTTTGTGGTGGTGGAGGAGGTGAAACCTCTTGTTTCTTTGGAGGGGATGACTGTTTGGAAGGGAAAAGGAAAGAAGAATCGAGATGGGGTGGAAGACTAGGGGATGGAGGGATGGATTCAACACATGGGACAGCAGATGGGGAGTTTGAATGAGATGGTGCTGCTTGAGTAATGGAAAGAGAAAAACCAGATGATGGTGTAGAACTTACCCATTGACAAGGTTGTTCAACAACAAGTCTGTAGGCCTCTATTTCTGTTGTCCATTGTGCAAGTTGGGGCAGCATCTTTATCATGAAGTCCAGCTTCTCCTGAGGGCTGAAGTGTCTTGGAAAAGGGCCTCCCCATGGACAAGGAGTCCTGTAACCGATTCCGAAAGCTCTCATTTGAGCTGTTGCTCTGGACTGCACCATCCCCACCTCCATCTTTTGGATTTTCTCCAACAGACCAGCATCTTGGATCTGATTGTCTTCATTATATGCATGCTCTTGCTCTTGGAAAGCTCCATAGCCAAACTGACTTTGGCACTGCTGTTCATATGGGTATGCATACTGATCTTGAATCTGCTCAAAATGCTGATTTGGAGGATTTGTAAAACGTGTTGGAGGTGGAATATATTGTTGTTGTTGATGTGAAATCCATGATGGAAATGAAGTCATGATTGCACAACTTCATGGAATGGAAAAGAATGAAAGGGATGGAAAGAAAGATGGATGAAAATGTATGGAAACGGGTCTGCAAGCTCAGAGAAATGGGTTGCTGATCAGATGGAGTCGCCAGATGTGTTTGCAAGTGCCTCCAAAGGCTGAAATCTTCACAGGAACACACCAACCTGCAAAAGATGAAGTGAAAGACCTCTAAGGTCCCACCGGGCGTAAGCAAAACTGCTGATGCAAAATCACAAAGCACCCAGACGCACATCGGGCTTCTACGGGTTGATGTTCGAGCATCCAGTGTGATTGCACAACATGGAAACCTCTCTCCAAGAGTGGGGACTGTGAAACCGAGAGAGGAATCTCCAGAGAAGGTCTGGTTCTGCTCCTAAACTACTCGCCACAAGCTATTCCGGTGCAGGAAAGCTAATCTAATCCTAATCTAACCATGCCAAGGAGACAGAGAGAGAGAGAAAAGGGAAAAACAGCAAAAGCCTACACTAAAACGGTGATACACCAGAGAAGGAGAATGTTGAACATCTATCAAAGCTGCCATGGGACAAAGAGAGGTGAGCAATGGGAAGGATGGACAGATGCATCACGAGCCCAAGGATAGATTTCACACGAGAAAGTGTCCCAAAACTCCATGAACACGACTCATCTGCGGTGAACGCTCAAACATGCACTGAGATACTGCAATGAAGAGAGGCAAGAAGAGAACAAGAAAAAACGAGGAAGGATGGACGGATGCATCACAAAACACGTTTTGTTGCTCCGTAAGTTTACATAACATCATTCCATTAATAAGAGGAAAAAAACGCCATTACAGAGCAGGGAGGAGGTTCGAACTCCATTTTCAACCCTAGAGAAGAAAAAAGGGAGGAGCAGAGCGAAAGATGAACCACAACCTTTTTTTTTTAAATCAGCAAAAGCGGCTTTTCTACATTGCATGGGTCGAGCCAGGACGAGAAAACATAGGAAAACATGTAGGCAGCCCAACCATTGACCAAAACGCATTCTTCATTAAAATCGGTGGTTGAGACATCACTTCGGCCAAGTCAAGAAGAATGCGACCCATGTGCATTAAACCGGTTGTTGAAATGTCGCTTCTGGCCATTACCACACGTCGAGCCGTTTCGATTTTATCTCTTCGATGCACCAAAACTCGAGATTGATCCCAGAATCATGTTAAGGATTTCACTAGCTTTCCGTTAATATAAGGAACATGCAAATCCGAGCTCAGCTCGGATCAAAAGATACGACGATTTGAAGAAAACAAGCAAAATGGATTTGAAAAGCTTTTCCCGCGCTTCGCCACTGGATGACACGTGTCATGTGTTGATTGGCTGAGCAATGTCTTTAGTCTGTCGGGTTCGGGATTCTCCTTTGCATTTGCATGTTTTCCTCCCATGATTTTCCGACTTGTTTCCCCGATCAAGAAACCCGATTTGCCTTGATGTCGGGTTCTCCAACCCTTCCGACATGCCTTTGATGTCGGGTTTTTAAGCACCTCCGGCATGTTTCTTTGACCTGCTTTCCGACTTTGAAACTCGATTTGCCTTGATTTCCCGCCACCTAGGACACGTGGCATGCATTGATTGGGCGACAGGGGCGCGGGGACTTCTTCTACTTTTAAATTTTTGGCTTAACTCACCAAATTTTTTAACTCTTCCCGAGCTCTGCACTTGCACTCTGCTCCATTGGACACGTGTCCAATTCCTATTAGCTCGGCTGACCCTCAAAACTCACCCTTTGACTTTTGACTTTTCTCCCCGATGACACGTGGCATCTTTTGATTAGCTTTCGGCTCCTTCCGGTTCCTTCGTGTCCATTTGTCCCGGACGTCCCATTTGCCTTTGGACCCTTTGGGGACAATTTCACCCTTGTTCGGCGGTTTAAGCCCATTGTCCCACTTGTCCCACTTTGTTCGGGCTGCCTTGACTCTTTTCGGCCGGTTCGGCGATTCGCGCCTTTTGGCCCGATTGTTCCATTTGATTTTGGACTTATGGCCCTTTTCGCCTGGTTCGCCGGTTCGCGCCTTTCCGACGGCTTGTCCCATCCATCGTCTTTCTCTGCAGTTTAGTCGATTTTCTCTCTCGGTCGAACGGCATTTCGCGCCCGCCGCGTACTTTCGCCCCACTTGGCGCGAATGCTTAGTTGGCCGCTGGACTCATTTCGGCCGGTTCGGGTGGTTCGCGTACCTTTGGCCCATTTGTCCCACCTTAGGCTTGGGGTGGGACTTAGCCGATTTTCACAAATTTTCTGGCCCGAACTACTCGCTTTCTGACCTTGTCCGCACTTTCTCAGAGCTTGCTCTTTTCCTCTCAGACAGGGGACTTAGAAAATAATTGAGGGGACTCTAGCAACATGATTTTGGCCCCGAATCAATCAATCACTAGGAACTTGAATACTCGATGCATGTTATCGAAATTTACACCTGGGGGTGAAATTTTGACAACAATTTTTCTACTTGATTTTGCCTTTAGGTGGCTGATCTGTTTGTGATAAAATTAATCAAGATTTAGACAAATAAATTTAAAGTGAAATGTAATTCAATATGGTAAAGTATGTTGAAATTAAAGTATACCTCGTTGGCCTTGAATCATCTCATGGGTATTGAAAAATCCAGTTGGGTCATTGCTATTAATGCCCAAGTAATCTTCATCTAAATTTATATTATTCAAAACTGATATTCCCATTGCACTGGGCAAGCCACCAAGTGAGAGGGTTGGAATTCGAAAGGAGGAGACAATGTTTAGTGTCCCACTAGGGGCCGGAGCAATTGGCATGCGTTTACCAATGTTCTTTTTCCTGTTCCTCTAGTTGGAATTTTAAATATTATTGGTTGAGGGGGTCGGTGCTAGTTTTTGGATAGAAGGAGGACTGTAATGTGCTAAAAAGTTCAAGAAAAACATATGAAAAACTAGAAAACAATGCAAAAACTATGAAATTAAACAAAGTAGTATTCAAAAATTATACCTTGTTATTGAGGGGTATCTTGTCACGGTGCTTAAGGGTGGCCATGTTGGAGTAGTAATTGGTGGTTGTTGAGAAGATAAAAATGCATGCAACTGTACTAAGTGAGTTGGGGAAGATGGTTGAGTTTCTGAAACATGTGTATGGTCCAAATTCCTGTAATGTCATCAACATTGAATTGTATGTCAATTCAATTAGGTAAAATTTAAATTGGAAAATGAAAATACAAATTTGGAATTTGTAAATAATACATGAAAAGGTATTACTTCTTTGGCATTTAATGAATTCAAATTATTGGGGGTTTGGAGAGGAGTGAGCTTCCATTTTAGATTGGGAATCTCCTGAAGCCTCGCGCATGTTGTTGGCCTCTTCCTCTTGAGAATGCCTTTTTCGAGGAAGGGCTTCCATAAATCTTCTCTACAAACAATAAATTGTTAATACACACGTGCACAATGTAATGTCAAAATACAAACTTAATATATACCTATTGTTCTTCAAATCAACGCTTCATCAACGCCTCATCGGCAAGTGGGAATTGGTTTGTCTTTTAAATTTAAAATAGCCTCGTAATAAAGGCCAAGGAGATAGTTTGTGGAGTAAATGAAAGGTTTTTCTGAAAATTTGCATTTGTTATATCGGTTTTTTTTTTTTGATAAAAAGGTGCACCAATAAAATTTTTGTTTTGTGATAGTTGCAATAATGTATGCAATGGCCCATTTGGTATATCTATTTCCAACCCTGCAAAACTATTCGGATTGAAAAAGGAATTCATTGTAGCAAGAAAGTGGTGTGAAATTGATTTCGTATCCACACCATGCCTGGATTTATTGACATAAGCTGCAAATGCCAAAAACAATGGGAATTAATTTAACATTAAATTGCATCACAATCAAAAACCGAATAAAAAATGACAAGTGAAATTAATTATACTTACAATCAACATGGAAACCGAATGTCGATTCAAGATATTTCTTATCATCTTCAACGAGTGTTTCCTTCATTATCAGAAAAAGGGTAAATTTATGAATGGAAGGCCCGTAAACCAATGGATGTCGGTTGCCATCGATATCGAATTGAAATCAATCGATCGTTGTTCATAGTAACATAAAAATAGGTTGTCCTCTGTATTATAAGATGAGATAAGGTAGTTCAAAATATTTGGGTCTTTTGAAATAGGGCATCTTAACGAGCCCACTAAACTCACATGCATCAATCAAATATTTATATTCGGAAGTCATCTGTAAAATAATATGGATGTGGGGGCACAAAGGATTCCTGTAGATGATCTTGCCCATGGATAGGACTAGATTTTCCTCTTGAATTTTGTCTTGACGTTGTAGTTGGGATGCACTTGTAGTTGTCATTGTAGTTGTGCTTGAGTCTTTGAGAATGATGGATTCCTGTATACAAAAAAATCAAGATCTAGAAAGTGTAAATGTGAAAATGACCGATGGGAGGGTATTTATAGGACAAATCCAGGGTCAATGACATTTATCGATGCATGACATCAACAAGGGCCATTGACACACGTCAATAAGGGCCATTAACACATGTCGCAAGGGCCATTGATGCATGTATCAACAAGGATCATCGATGCACGTCAATGGCCCTTGTTGATGCACGCCAATGGCCTTTGTTGACGCACATCAATGGCCCTTGTTGACACACGTCAATGACTCCTTTTGATGGGTGTCAACAAGGACCATTGAACACATGTCAAAGGGCCTTGACGCGGCGATTACCCTTGTTGATGTTGTCAATGGTCTTTGTTGATGTGCATCAATGGCCCTTGTTGACGCGCATCAATAAGGACCATTGACGTGCGTCAACAAGGACCATTGACGCTCGTGTTGATGCACGTCAATAAGGGTAGTTGACGCACATCAATGGCCCTTGTTGATGCTTATTAACACAACATCAATGGTCCTTCTTGACGTGCATCAATGAGGCATCAGTGTCTAAATATATGTAGTCTCTCTGGCTTAAAAAACTTGGTGAAAATTTAGTTCTGGAAAACTGTAAAATTTTCCTTTAACTGAAATCGGTTCTAGGGATATTCACTAGGTATTTTCCACCTCCAATTTTCTAGAGGTGTCTTAAAATGAACCCTGAAACACAAGATATAATTGGGAAAACCTCAATGGGAAGAAAATCCACTAAAACAACATATTATATTAATATGTTTCTAAATTTATTAAGGCACCAACCTCACAAGAGCACCAACCCCTAGTTTAGTAGAGCACCAACCCTACAAGGAGCACCAACGCCTAATTTTGTGAAGCACAAACTCCACAAGGAGGATACAACCCCAAAAATGATCAAAAACCACTAAAAAAACCACTTTTTCAACCACAATGATGGAGATCAAATATTCAACTTGCACTTCTTCACTCAAACCCTAGGTGATCACACTTCACAAAATAAGCTCATCAAACCCTCTAAAAATAATCAAACTCTTTCTCTCATGTTGCTTAATTTTTATTCACCTGTAACACACTTGAATCAGCTCCAAATCATTCTCAAACACCTAAAATCACACTTCACCTAGGTTGCTCCACATGCACACACTCAACTAGTTCCAAAAAGTACCCAAAAACATGCTTTTATATGCTTCTCCACCTTTCAAACTTAGGCACAACCTTTTCCCTCCATTTTTTTCAACCCATAAATCAAGGAAACATTTAAAATTTTAAATACAATAGTCACAAGTTACCCAATTAGGTCGTCCTAGCAAAAACTCATTACATGTGCCAAAAATGGCTCAAAACCCCATAGGCACATTCTTAAAAATGCCCTAACATTAGTTCCATACTTTTTTATGAACCAAAAACCCTTAAATATGAATAAAATATCATTAAAAATTCATATATGGTCACAATTAATACTATCCAATCAAATTATTTCATTTACTGGGCCTAGTTTCCTTTGTAATTCTCAAAACGGTTATTTCCTACACCCTTCAACACCCTAGAAACTTAATATGATCATCATATCACGTCTAATAATCCAAAGCATTCAATGTGACCACTAAAAATAAATTTAATAACCTATTAAACACTTATAAGCAAGTTAGAAGTCATGAAACATCCTTCACTCCAAACCACAATAACATTTTCCTTCACCAAATCAACCCGCCAAAAATTATGTTGCCAAAGGTTAGCTCATAAATACATTTATAAATACATTAAGTACCTCCAAATGGATTTATTAGATGAAAAATTCATACCTCTTCACATTCCAGTATATATGAAGCATCTCACAATCTATATATTACTTCAAACAACACAAACCTTTCACTAGAAAACATGTTGTCTTGAACTTCCAAATATATTCTTTCTTAAATAATTCCCTAGAAACCCTAACAAATTACCTCATCATGATTCAATCCATATAACACTATAAATATATATAAATCCTCTTTCTAACACAACTTTAATCACTTAAAAACTCCACTTTTAGCTCAAGTTATTCTCATTTTACAAGTCTTTGATATTTGAGATCCCAAAAGCGCCCTTTGACCATTCAACTTGCTTTGAATTAAAAACATCATGAAACTACATGAAAATTTATTGAAACCTCCATATAAATAAATAAAACTCCCAATCATCATGCACCATCAATTTTTCATGCTCCATCAATTTTTCATGACTTTGGACTATCTTGTCTTAAAACCTTCTTTCTCATAAAACTCTATTTTTAGGTGGGTCCCACTCATCACCATGACATCAACCATACATTTCTAAAAATCTTGAGGAGTCCTCTACAACATATAATAATTAATTTTTTTAATCAATCAAAACTAGGCCAAAAACTTCACTTTCCTCTAACTTGCTCTAGCTTTAACTAGGGTTTATACCTCTTTACCTTCTTAACATTCGTTCATAAAAAATTTCAATCAACTAACCTGATTATTTTTTTAAAACCTTATAAAATCACCTTATAATCATCCTTAAAATAAAAAATTTCCCATGAAAATTACACTATTCACAATGAGCATCTGAAGTTGCACTTCGAGCTGGAAATGCACTAGATTTTAACCCTATCTTACAAAAACAATCATATCTTGAAAAATTCACATCATGGGCAACCTGAAATTTTTTTGAGAGAACTATGACTCATCCCTATAACATATCCAATCATCATAATATCAATTACATGGCTCAAACTCTCCAGTCACTAAGACTTACCTATGTTTGCATGTTAAATCCTCACTGTAGAAGCTAGAGTCAACTGAAATAATGCAATAAATAAACATAAAACCTATAAAAATGACCCAAACATACCTGATATTCCATTATATACCTAAATTAATTCTTCCATGAGCTCATATGGCTCCAAACCACACTGTCACACCTCTAAGAAACCATACCTTCTCCCAATGAGCACTTCAGTAACATGTTATAAAGCACATGACATACAAGTCAGTATATACACTTTTGATTTGGCTTTGAGTATTAGGCCTACATGTATAGGCTTGCAAAAGCAAGCACACCTCATCAATCCCACCGTAGTAGTTGATATACATCTGAACTAGTATGTTATAATCACATACAACATCAGGACATCATCATCATATAACATTCACTTTTCATTAATTTGGCTTATTGCATCAACGAGCATACACTTATTAGCCTACATGCCAACAATCTCCCCTTTTTCATTAATGGAAAACACCCTAAATTCTAAGGCCCCCTTTTTTAAATTAATTACAAAGACATACACGTATCTTACCTTCTTCACCTTCTTCATCTTCATACCTTTGTGGTTTGGTTAGAAACATCAACCAAAGGTTTCAAACAAGCTCCATCTATTGATTTTTACACAAAAACTAATTCTTAGCCTCATTTTAAGCATGCAAGCAACATGTTACCCCTTGAATAAGAAATTAAAACATATAAGCATCACCATAAATCATAAAATCACCTTGGTATGGGAAAAACATCATTTCCAACCTCCTAAGTATGCAAAACAAGCATATATTCACCTTATACTCCCTAATTTGACCTTCTTTACAACTTCATTTAAGACAGCATTGTTAACATATATAGTCTAAGTCATACATAGTGAAATCATGACAACAATGCCAAAAAACCATGCCACATTATTAATTCACCTTTCTTTTCAATGAACTATCATTTTTAGGCCTAAATCATGTAATATAAGGCATATGCATACTCTTCATACCAAGACCAAAACTATGAGTCCAAAAAGACTTCTTAGAGAATCAAAAAATGACAAATTTCAACATGCAATTGTAGGTCACTCAAGCATTGAATCAACCAAAAACCACTCCTCACTATGACACAATGCCTCAAATACTAGCTCAAGAGCACAAAATAGAGCAACTAGCCTTGAAGTCATGTTTACAACTTGTCAAGGTCCAAAACAACATTTTAGCATAATCACCTTGCAATCTTTTGTAGTCATATTTGACTAAGATAAGAAAAATTTGGCTAAATCATGCATAAACAATTGAGATCATACCTTATGAGAATTGTGGAGGTCATCTTTTCCTTCTATAAACCCAATTAAACTATGAGATGCAATATACTCAACTCCACAAACCTAACAACTTCTTCATACCCCTTACTTGTAGGAGCATTTTAGACATTACAACAAGACATCATAGGAAACATGCATAGCTATTGACACAATGTTAGATACAAACAATACTTATATGGCAATATTTGCAACACCTAACTTCAAGCCTCTCTAGTGCCTTATAACCACAATTTACACTATCTAGAGGAGAGCATACATGTTCCCCATGTCCTAAACATTCTTGTAAACTTTCTTGACCACCATATAGTGAGATTATAAAGATAAACATTTCTTATAATGACACCTTTTTCAACACTATTAAGACCTGATAACAACATGTCAATATCAAAATATTCATTTAGAGGGAAATAGAGTGTTTTGTAGATTCTAAATACTTACACCTTCTTTCATGATGAGCTATACCAATCTCCCCCTATCATTAGAATAAAAATTACAACCTCTTACTAGTTATGCCCCCTATCTCGTAAGAAAGCATAATGCACATAACACTATCTCAAATTCTTCACTTAAAGGTAAAAATTAATATATTGACCCAAAAAGATCATTTCAACCCATAAGCACACTTCTCCACTAATATTCACCATAATAATTTCATATAAATAATTGAGCAATCATCATTTAACCTTCAACACCATTGTTACCATGCAAATTTTGAGCTCCTACAAGTCTCCCACTCATCTATAGGATGTTAATCTAAAGCAAAGACAATTTTTCAACCCTTGACAAGAAAATAGGACTTCCAACTACTATCATCACTTGTAAACCATGAATATATGAAATTACATACCTATTCCAAATGAGTATGAGATTTGGAACACATGACATATGATTGAGAATAGCATGCTCGCCACTTCTAAACATGTACATAATCATCTTCCTTCATGGAGCTCCATCCTTTTTTCTCTTTGAGGGATAGACTCCTACTAGCACATTTTCACTTGAAATCACCACCAAAATATATTCTAAGCACTTTGAAAACACTTCATCAGAATAGAAACCTCAGGAGGGGAGAGCGTAGTAAAACATACCAAAAATGAGGGAAACCATCTTACATACCTGAGTCACCATCACTACCGAAGAAGGGGGAGAGGACACGACCAAAGGGAATGCATTGTTAGGCATGAATCATGGTGAAGGATAGCTAACTCTTCTTCACAACCATTATAAAACATGTCAACCCTCTAATTTGTGTATCCTTTGAATACATGGTGAATCTCATTACTACTACAAATAACCATGTCAAATCTTGAAGACATCCAAGCCTTTGGGGACAAGTATCCCATATTGGTTTTAGAGACCAAACCCCTCTCACTATGCATCATGAGAGAACACTCCAATACTTTTACGTATAACTAAAAATACACATATTTGAAGCTTCAAACTTTCAAATTCTCTATCCCCTTGAGTCTAGATGATATACACACAATTTTAAACCAAAATTCCATTTTTAATTCCTTTAAAATTGAGTTTCCATGCATACCGCTCATGGGGAAGTGTATAAACTCCAGATACCTCGGTAGCCAGCTCTCCTAAAAAGGGCAGCCGTTAGATAGGTGTGAGGTATCATTTGTTCTTGAAATCAACACAAGTCACTTTCATACTAGAATCATCACCTTGCAATAACATCTTCAGTTATAATTAACACCTCTTCAATGTATAATCACGAGGAAAAATCATTTCTTATACTTGTAGCACTCCATTTTTGCCTGGGCATTAAATAGTGTTATCTTTACCATATCACTATCATAGTCTATCTTCTTGAGAGAGAACTAATCAAGTTGGCACTTGCAGTATTATCTCACCTAGACCACCTATAAATAAACTTCAAGAAGAGGTCTAGACACCACTTTTATAACACATGACATAGACCCAATATATTCAAGAGGAAGACATATATGATTCACACTTTGAATATTTGACACCATAGAGAAGATGAGTACACGAGACATATAGTGACTAATTTTAACTCCACAAACATACTCAACTCATCAAACACATGATATACCCTTGAACACATGATGGAAACCTCATTAGATCTCAAATACATAGTATAGATCTATAAATTTGACAACAAGACACCATAGGAAACATGTATACCTATTGACACAATGTTGAGATACAATGACATATTTAACATACACCAAGAGATCGAGACACTAATAATGCACAAAAAGACATGACTAAGAGGATTTGAACATACTGAAACACCTTATACTAAATACATATTAAGATAATACTACCATAAATACTAAAAGAGATCAAATTCATGCACCTTATTCAATACACCACCATAGAGAGAAATGACCTAGATAAATCATCCACAACACATAAGGGCAACTCAAATAAACAAATATGACATACATATATAAGGAATCAAGAACCATGTACGACATAGGAAAGCATGCGCCCTTTGGCACACCAAAGCACTCACATGAAGAAATTACAGACCTCAAAACCTTTTTACTTTTCTAGGAGCCTATATAGCATTTCTTTCTCCCTAAAAAACATACCATAAACCATTTACATGCGCCCCCTAAAAAAGGAATAATATTAAGAGCGTTGAGATTACTCCCAACAAGCTCCTTAGATACTCAAATGTAGGATTTGGAAGTGGTTTAGTGAGAATGTCAGCCACTTCTTCCTTGGTAGACACATGCTCCAATTTTATACATCCTTTTCTCACAAGGTCTCTTAAGTAATGATACTTGATAGGAATGTGTTTTGTCTTGGAATGTAGAACTGGATTCTTTGAGACACTAATTGCACTAGTGCTATCACACAATATAGATGTAGGTCCATCACTCTTTACCTTATAATCCTCCAAAGTTTTTCTCATCCATATAACTTGTGAAAAATAGTGAGCAGCAACAACATATTCAGCTTCACATGTTGAGAGTGCTACAAGAGATTGCTTCTTACTTGACCATGAGACAAGGAATCTTCCAACAAAGTATGCTCCACCACTAGTACTCTTCCTATCATCCATGCTCCCTACCCAATCAGCATCAGAATAAGCCTTCAATTCAAAGTTTTCACTTTTAGGATACCATAAACCATACTCAATTGTACCCTTAAGATATCTAAGGATTCTTTTCACTACTTGTAGATGTGATTCTCTAGGATCTTCTTGAAACCTTCCAACCAAACTGACTACTTGAAAAATATCAAGTCTAGAGGTTGTAGCATATAGTAGGCTACCAATCATGGATCTATATTTAGTTTGATTTACCTTAGGAGTATCATCTTCCTTGCAAAGTTTGCATCATGTAACCATAGGTGTGCCAACAGGCCTACATTCATCCATTTGAAACTTCTTAAGCATTTATTTGACATATTTGGATTGAGAAATGAATATACCTTTGTCATGTTGACTTACTTGAAGTCCAAGAAAGAAGTAAAGTTCTCCTAACATGGACATTTCAAACTCTTTCTTCATAGCTTTAGAAAAATTGTGAACCATATGATCACTACCTCCACCAAAGATGATGTCATCCACATATACTACAACTATCAATAAATGATCTCCTTCACTTTTGATATACAAGTTACTATCAGCTACACCTCTCTTGAATCCTTTTTCAATCAAGTAACTATCAATTCTTTCATACCAAGCTCTAGGGCTTTCTTTAGACCATAAAGATCCTTGTTTAATTTACACACATAATCAAATTTATCAGTCAATGAAAAACCATCAAAGCTATTCCATATAGAATTCTTCATTTAGAAAACCATTCAAGAAGGAATATTTAACATCCATTTGATAAACTTTAAATCCTTTAAAACCAACATATGCCAAGAATAATCTGATTTCTTCCATCCTAGCTATAGGTGAAAAAGTCTCATCAAATTCTATCCCCTCAACTTGAGCATATCCCTTACAAACTAATATTTCTTTGTTTCTTATTACTTCTCCATTTTCATTTAGTTTGTTTCTAAACACCCATTTGGATCCAATCACATTCTTATCTTTTGGTCTAGGCACAAGTTCCCAAGTTTTGTTCTTTTCAATCTGATCTAACTCTTCATTCATAGCCTTAACCCAATGCTCATCTTTACTAGCTTCTACTACATTCTTAGGTTCAATTTTTGAAAGAAGAGCTAGGTTCTCTTTGATTTTGAATACTTACCAATTTCCTTCTTTTGGTGACTCAAAGTCTTTCTTGCCCAAAATTTGAGATTTAGGATGATCTCTTCTAACTTGTCTAGAAGGAGCCTTTGTGTCTTGTCTTTCTTCCTCATCATCCTCTTCTTGATTCTCTTGAAAAAATTCATCATCTTCTTCCTTAGAAATATCCTCATAAAATGATTCATTAGCTCTAGAAAAATATCTCATAGTGGATGATTCATCAAACTTAACACTAGCACTTTCAACAATATATTTCAACCTCTTGTTATAACATAAATAAGTTGTGATTCTTGAGGAATAGCCCAAAAATATACCTTCATCAGATCTAGAATCAAACTTACCAAGGTTGTATTCAATCCTCTTGATGAAGCATCTACACCCAAATACTCTAAAATGCTCCACATTGGCTGGTCTTCCTTTCCATAGCTCATAAGGAGTCTTGTCACTATTTACTCTTAGTTAACACATGTTGAGAATATAAACAATAGTACATATTGCTTCTTTCCAATAACCATCAGGTAATTTAGACTCATTAAGCATGGTCCTTTCCATCTCTTGAACAGTCCTATTATTTCTTTCAACAACTCCATTTTGTTGGGGAGTTCTAGAGGCTGAAAAATTGTCTTCTAATGTCATGCTCACTAAAAAAATTCATCAAATGCATTAGACCAAAATTATCCTCCATTATCATATCTTATAAACTTTATCTTTCCATTATTTTCATTTTCAATGAGATATTTTAAGGATTTAAAAACATATAAAGCGTCGGTTGTTTCTCAAACATGCCATAGGTATCTACATACATAAATCAGTATGAATCAGCTAAAGTGGACTTGTAGTAGACTCATATTCATTATTCTTGAATCTCCTTCTAGTTTTATTTCCATGCATACATGTGATGGGTGTCGTTATTCCCTTCATTTGATCAACTTATGGTTGATGTCATATTAAACAAGGGGGTGTGTCTCAAGCTAGATGCAACAAGTGATGTCTCAGGTGAAGTAGTAATTGATTATATTTACTATTATTTTTATTTTTCTTTTAGGGGTTTTGTAGTATCTTAAGATATTCTTGGCCAAAGCCTTATTGAGGTTAAACTGCAAGAAACTTACTGAAATAAACACACATTGCTGAAATAAACAAACTTTGCAGAATTAAACACATTGCTTGAAATAAACAAACTTTGCAGAATTGAACACACTGCTGGAAATAAAAACACTTTACAAAATTGAACACACTTTGGAAATGTTGTTTAAAATGCCTTTAAGGAAATAAGAATGTAAACTATAACACCTACTGCAGGACAATAGATAGATCCAAGTAACAGAATTTAATTGATGAATCAAAAGTACTACAGAATTACCAAATAACAAAATTATACAAATTAATTGAAAATATAAATACCAATGAAAGAGAAGATCCTTTTTCTTGGAGGAGTGGGCCCTTGATCCACCTTGAATCAGGAGTTAACACAATATGTTTCTTTCAAAATTAAATGGCTATTATTATTATTATTGAATTATTCAATCTTACAAAACTAACTAGAGGATCCCCCACATCTATCTTCAGTTCTCTATATATATTTTTTCCATCCAAGATGCCTTTTCAATCATGAGTGTTCCATAGCTATCCTTCCACCTACATATTCTAGTTAAACCAAATAGTGCCCAGAGTAGATATGAAATTTAGAAAACTATGGATATACAGTTGTTGGTCTTACATATATATATTTGGAGTGTGAAGAACTGGAAAATTGTTGGTCTATTTTTTATTGGAAGGCCCATTCTTTGCTCCATAACTAAATTTTGATAGAGTAAGAAGATCCCCATTGGTTTTGAAACTTTGGAGAAGTTCTGGAACCAAAGGGAAACCTTCTAGAACTAACTACTAAAGTTCTAGAGCTAAGTGCTAGAGTTCCGGAGCTAAGCCACATTTTAGCCAACTTCCTCAAAAAGATGTTGGTTACTTCACAATTCACTTATCCTGACCAAATATGACCTATTTATTCCAAAACTAAATTTCCACACAATTTTTAGGAATTATAGAGTTTTTAGACATTTGAACTAAATCAAAAAAATATGGAAAATTACATCCTAAACTTATATTTAGATCAAACAAAAGTTATGAAATGCAGAAAAAACTTGATTAAAAGGGTAGTAAAATGAGAGTATTCATTGCACATTGATGAGGCATATTTTAGCCTCATCATCTCCCCCACACTTACTTGTTTGTAAGTCCTCTTACAAACTCTATTCTCCAAAACTGGGATCATGAATTCTACATTCCAATTGACTGCTAAGGTCAAATGGTTGAAATTGAATGTCCCATTGCTTCTGATCAGAACTGTTGTATCCTGATCCTTCCTCTATATTTTTCTATCAATTCTCAAAATGAGTGGGATCCTAAGGTTCTCTATTCTGCCATGGAGACATGGGTGTAAGAAGGAGAGGAGGCCTTGTTCTCATACCTATCCACATACCTATGTGTTTTTCAAAAATTTGAGGAATGAGTGTACATAAATTTTTGGCCCTTTCTAGACTCCATATTAGATTTGTGGGAGAGATAACTTCTCTTCTTCTTAATGCTACAAAGTAAGGAATTCCCATCTCTTTAGGCATCCATCATAAATTTCCTCAAATTTTTCCTCTTCATATGAGGTGAATGCATCAATATTCCTCTACAGGTTGGAAATGTAATGTTCTTTAAATCGGGTGTCAATAAAAAATGCATGATGGTTTTCCGTAATTAGATCTCATATATAGGCTAGATAAACTATCATTTATCAAGTGTTCAATATTTATTTCTTTCCAGGCTATCTAATTCTGGAGCATAGAAACAAATTCTGAAGTTAGCTTTCCCCATATATAGATTAATCATAAAGCCTGTGTTCTTTTCTAACATAAAGTTGCAGAGATAAAATTCACAAAGAAGATTCTTGCTCTAGATTGGCTAAAGAATATGCTGCCATGAATTTTGCTTCATCCTTCAATTCATGTGGAAGGCCACATGAAATCCTCAATAATTTCCAATGGATAAATTGTTCTTCTAGGAAGACATTGTATGTAGGAGAAGGTCTTCTACATGTTAGTAATTTTTCACTCATCATACAGACCATCTGTATTTTTTCCAAACACTTAAATTTTTCTTCCTCGCTTTTATAGAATTTTTCTTCCCATTCTTCCCTTGCCTTTTTCTCTTTTTCCGTTTGACTTTTTAGTTCCTGATTTGATACTTTTAACTCATTCAGCTTCCTATAGGTATCATCCCATAATTGTTTGAGTGGAAAGTAAGACATCTATGTTTGTACAATTTGATCCACTAAATATACTTTTGTCATAGTACTCTGTTCAGTAGCCAATTGCAATTCTTTTTCTTTTTCAGCCATTTGTTGTTTTACTAATGCCAATTCTTCATTCTTATCTGTTAGCTAAGTTTTCAATTGTTCTATAAGCATTTCTCTATGCTCCAATTTGTGTTTGAGGAAGTTCAATTCCTCATATTTCTCCCTAATTATAAGTTTTGCCTTAGACAAGAACAAAGCCTGCTTCAATTGTTGTTTTTCTTCTTTTACTGGGAGTTCCTCAGGGGATGAGCATTGTTCCTCCACCAAAGGGAATTTTCCTTTTAACCTCCAAGATGCCAATTGTTCCTCCTCATGTGACAAAGTATTGTTGAGTCATCCATTTCCTAAAAAATCTTTCTCTTCCAATATTTCAGCTTCTCTCTCCAACTCCTCATTTTGACTTTGTAGAGGAGGAGAAATTGCCATGCTGCCAAGAATATTAGCAACTTCCTTCTCTAAATTTTCTTGTACTTCAATATTTCTTGGCTGAGTTTCCCTAGGTTTTTTATGAATTATTTTCCTTTTAGGAGCTTCAACATTTTTGAAGTGGTTTTCTTCCTTAAAATTCTTCTAATTCTTATTCCAAAGTCCATACTAGGTGAACTATCACTATCAACAATAGGTATTGGTTCTTCTAGTATTATTAAAGGGGAAGGAGTTTCTTTTAAATAAATGGCATATTTTACAACTTCGATCATCCTCTCAGATCTCCTCCTTTTTGGCATTTTAACCCCACTTATTTCCTTCTTATTCTCATCAGAGGGATTAATTTATAAATTACTTTTAGGAGAGAAAGGGGTTGGTATTCCCCTTCTGATAATATCAATAGTTTGTATGAATTTATGGAGGATTTTTTCCCATGCTTCCTCCCCATTTTTCTTAGAGAGAAAATGATGTTGATAGACCAGATGAATTAATCCATGGTGCCTAATTGTTCCTACTCCCCAATAATATATTTGAGCCATTGTATGGATGGAATCAAAGAGGAAACTAGGAAGGTTTACTATATACTCCTGCTTTGTTGCCCCATACCTAAGATATATCAATATTTTAAGGACTTCCCTTCCAACAGTCCCATATTGGCCATCACATGTCAGGTATTTTACTACCCAAAATGCTACTCGTAGAAGGGTTTGGGTAGGCTAGCTCTTTTGACCCCTTTTATGAATTTCTTAGTGGTATAAATGTATTGGGGCTCAGGTTCACCTTCTTGTCTTAAGGTTTCTACCAATTCTTTCAGAGTTCCCCTTACAGGGTTTGGTACATTTACAATTGGTACACTAGATACATTGCTCATTATATTAATAGTAAAGGGAATTATAATTCCCTTAACCTTGGTCCTAAGTTGTTCTAAATTCACAACAAATTCTCTTACCAGTTCATCATTATATTTTGATAATTTCTTCAGAAACTCTAGCCAACTGTGTGTTAAAAATGGATATTACTTCTCCATCTGCAAGGAGTTGTGTATCGTCTTCTGGTTCTAATTTATTTTTATACCCATGGCCAAGAGGACAATTCAAATTCTTTTCTTCTTTCAAACCCTTTCTCTTCAAGAGATAGATGAAACTACTGGACTTAGCTACGGAACTCCAAATATGAATTTATTGTTACCTCCTTGAATTTCTCTGTAACTATTCTCAATTTTCTTTTATTCCACCTAAATGACATTTCATTATTAATATGCCGCCACTTTCATTTATTTATTCAACATCACCTCATGATTATTTCCCTTTAATCATGATGTGTAATAAATAACTCATTATACCACCAACTTAAATCAAGTCTAATCACACATGCAAACTTTTAATTTAACCCTTAATAAGATCAAGACATAATTACCATCCTTGCTGATGTAATCCAGCTGCCTTGTTGACTCATCATTCCTAAAAAAGTGAAAAATGGTTAGAAAAGACAGCTAGAATTCCAAAGAAGTTTTTTTATTTGAATTAGCCAATTATTGATAAGACCAACCACCATTTCTAGTTTTCAATTGGCCTTTTGAGAGAAATTTTTTTGGGGAAGAGAATGCCATTTACTAGTTTTCATTCCTTCCCTTTTTTTTTTTTCTTTTTTCTTTTCTTTTTTGGAAAAGAGAATGCCATTTGATGGTTTTCATTCCCTTCCCTTTATTTAGATCCTTCATCTGATTACTTGATCATCTTGGAAGAACTAGGTTCTTCCATATGATCAAATTCCTTGTGTGCTTCAATTTTCTTGAAGAATTCATCCCTGGTAGGAGGATTCCTATAGAGTTTTAACCCGTGTCCATTGACCAGAAGTGTCCTTTTGCTTCAATAAATGGGAAGTAGATGAATAGAGCCATTATCATTATATCTCTCAATATGATAAGGTCATAGCCACCTGGTCCTCAACTTGCCTTTAAATTACTGGTACTTGGAATCAAATAGTAATGTCCAATCTCCTATCTTGAATTGTCTTTCCTTGATATGTGTATCATGCTACTACTTCCTTTGGTCTTGGATTATCTTTGTTTGTTGAAGTGCTTCTAGTCTCAACTCATCCAATTCATTGAGTTGTATAATTATTTTCTTTTGTGTTGTATCAATTCAATACCCAACTTAGTCGTTGTCCTCAATTTTTGTAGTTCAAATTCAATGGGCAACAAAGGATTATTCCCATAGACTAACTCATATGGTGTGAATCTTGTTGTAGTCTTCCAAGTTTTGTTATAAGCCCAGATAACCTCAAGTAGCCTTTTCACCCAATCTCTTCTACTTGCTTCAACTGTTTTGGTGAGAATGTTTTCAAATTCCCGTTTGTCGCTTCTTATTGTCCATTGGATTGTGGGTGATAAGGAGATGACTTCCTATGATTGATATGATAGTATGTTGTAAAGTATTGGATCATATTGGACATGAACTATGGGCCTTGATCTAAAACTATAGTTCTTGGTGCACAAAACTTCATCATAATTTTTTTGCCAAAGGAAATAGCAATGTGTCTTCATTATCATTTGTTAAATCCTACACCTCTACCGACTTTGTTACATAATCAGTACATACAAGAATTTTCTCCTTTCCCTATGAAGGAGGACTAAAAGGACCAAAAAAAACTAACCCCCACCTTTCAAATGGTTCAATAACCACTTGAGGTTGCAGAGGCATTTCACTAGTTAAAATTTGTTGTCTCATCCTTTGTGGGGGATTACACCTTTGCTTGATGTATTTCTTCACATCTTTATATAGAGATGGCCAATAATAGCTAGTGCCAAGTATTTTTTGGGTTGTTCTTTTTACTAAAAATTTTCCTCCACTTAGTTCATCATGACATGCCCTAAGTATGTCAAAAAGTTCATCCTCTCTCACACACCTGTGTAAAACCAAATCAGGGCCACATTTAAATAACATTCCCTTTAACCATTTAAATTGTGAACTTGTTTTGATTAATATTTTCATTTTTTCTTAGTAAAAGAAGGAGGAAACTTCCCTATTGCAAGATAATTTTTCATGTCAGCAAACCATGGTGTATCAGCTGAAATAGAAAATAATTGTTCATCTGGAAAGTTTTCCTTAACTGGATCTTGTTCCCTTATAGTGGTTAATATTGACAAGAAATCAGCTACTACATTAGATTTGCTTGGATTATCCACAATAATAATATCAAATTATTTTAAAATTAATAACCATCTTATTATCATACCTCCAACCACTAGTTTGTTCATTAAGTATCTAATTGCTAAATATTCTATATGTACAAATATTTTGTACCCTGTAATATAGTGTCTGAACTTATTAATTGAATAGATCACAACAAGAAATTATTTTTCAGTGGTGGTGTAATTTCTTTTAGTGGGAATAAGATTTTTACTAAGATGGTAAATAGCATACAATTTTTCCTCTTCATCTTTTGTCTCAAAACTATTTGCACCAATTGAGTTATTTGAGGCATCTGTTTGGATGTGAAAAGGTTTCTCCCAATTAGGTCCTCTTAATATTGGAGTAGTGATTAGTTTTTCCTTAATCTCTTCAAAATCATGTTGACATTTTTCATCCCAGAGAAATTCACAATCCTTGGTAAGAAAACAAAACATGGGGGCAACAATTTTACTAATTTTTTTGATAAAATAGCTATAGTACCTAGCATGTCCTATGAATGACTTGATATCTATGGGGGTTTGAGGAATAGGTAAGTCTAAAATAACCTTAATTTTTTCTTGGTCAACTTGAATTCCTCTTTTTGAAATATGATGTCCTAGAACAATCCCCTCATCAACCATCATCAAACATTTCTCATGACTAAAAACAAATGGTGTTGCTCACATCTTGTTAATACTCTATCCAAAATTTTCAAGGCATCATCAAATGTGTATCCATGCACAAGTAAAATCAGCCATGTATACCTCTACAAAATCATTAGTTACATCTGTAAAAAAATTATTACAACCCTTTAGAAGGTTGTTCAAGCATTACATAGTCCAAATGGAAATACCTTGTAGGAAAAGGTACCCCATGGAAAATTAAAGATAGTTTTTTTCTGATCCAAGCAACCACCCTTATTTGGGTATATCCACTAAATCCATCTAGGAAGTAAAAATATTGTTTTCTGAGAGGTTGTCCATAACTTGATCTATGAATGGTAAAGGAAAATAATCTCTAAGTGTAGCCTTGTTCAATTCCCTATAATCAACAAAAATTCTCCATTTTCCATTCTTTTTAGGCACACGATTACAAGAGGAGACACGCACTAACTATCCGAGATGAGGTAGATAAAGCTACTTTTAATAGCTTTTCAATTTCCTACTTGACTATGTCCCTTAAGGCTAGATTTGTAGTGCCCACTCCTCTTCGACACTATTTTATCTTGATATTTATGCTATTGGAATAATGTTCAGACATTTGATTATGATACATTGATCAGTAGATGATAGATTATACTGATATTTGGATTATTGACTTTATGATGCTTATGTTTTATTATGATGCACTAGATAGTGATGTTAGACAGTTAGATGCATGTTGATTTTTAGGATGTGGATTTTACACTGACATGTTATGTTTTTGAGATGTTGGAATATAATTGTAATCTCATGGATGTTAGGGTTAGATTTTGGCATATTGATGGATAATAGAATTGTTAAATGTTGAATGATGAATTTGGAGTATATATATATATGATTTCTCGATGTTTTTAATACATCCAAAAGGACAGAGAAGTATTTTTGTGTGTAGGAATTTTATCACAAACATCAAAGGGGATAGGGGACCAACCACGGAAGGACGTTGAACATTGAGAAATGAGGCAAAAATTGACAACTTGTGTATTGTTGTTTAGTGTGTGTTTTGCATGTCTTGTTTGGAAATCTCCCATGGGGGTGATTTCACATATGTGGCCATGGGGTGAATTGTGTCCATTTATTTAATTTTTGTATGTGTTTATTTATGTTTTGTGTATTTAAATTTGGAAAATTTGTCACTTTATTAACATGTATAATTGTGTGTTTATTAGACTTAAACCTTCTTGTTTAGTTTAACCAAAGTAGAGATGTGACTAATAGTGATGATGAGATCTTGTAGTCCTTGTGTAAGTAGATTTATGTTGATTTGGGAGTGTTTTACTCCACCCCAAGTTTAAAATTCGGATTTTGACTTGGGGGCACTTTTGGAGACTTGTGGGACAAGCAAGACTTGTCTCATGCCTCTTAATTTGACCCAACAACCTTACCTATGGGTTGGGAAGCTTAATTTTGACTTCTTTGTCCATTTTTGAGTGTAGGAGAAGGAAAATAATTACACTTTCTTTCTAATCCAATTTATTTTTGTCCCTTGAAAGCATGGTGTGCAAGTTTTGAGCCATGTGGGTTGTCATAGTCCTTGCTTATGCATTGATGTTTCTTGGTCTTGGTGTATTTGACTTGAGTGTGAGGATGGGGGATGATGAAGTGGCATCCTACATGGAGCCACCTCATCATCCTCACTTCCTAATTCTATTTATTTGTGATTTTTGTTGGAATGGGGTTACTTTCTCTTTTTCTTCTTGTGCACTTTTGGATTTTGGAGCTTTTGGAGTGCTTGGAAATTGCTTGAATTGGATTTGAAGGGGCTTGTGAAGGTTTTTCTTGGATCTTGATGGAGAGGTAGGCTCTCCACCATTTTATTATTATGCTATTTTGTTTGTTGTAAGCAATTTTGTGCATGTTAAAAGTATGTTTGTCTTGTGATGGTGTTTGTGTGGGTTGGTTGAGTAGTTGGCCTTAGTTGGGTGTGTGAGAAGGGCTTATGGGACCATTGGGGAGGGAAAAGGGATTTTATGTGAGGCATGAAAATTGGTGGGAGTGTGAATGGGATTCTTGCCTATGGGGAGAGAAAAGGGATTCATGGATTTTTTGCTTGTTGCAAGGGAGAGATAAGGAATTGTGTGATTATTTTTGTGCACTTGGAGGCTTAGGGTAAGACTCCCACTTCACTTGGGAGGCATAAGGAGGTGGTCTCCCATAACCCTTTCTCTACTTGGTTTGATCCTCAAACCTTTGTTTTTGTTGTGTGTGTGTAAACTTGTTGGTTATGTGATCTTGGTGAAGTTGCATGTCTTGCATGATTGTTTTGTTGAAAATCCTCTTTGTGATAGTTTTCATTTTTTCTCAATGCTCCTCATGGTTCCTTGGTTGGGGCTCAGGGGCCATTGAGGGAATGGATTCTTCCCTTAATGGATTTAAGGTTGGGTGGAGAGCGTTGGCTACTCCCCTTCCTTGTTTTCTGATTCCATTGTGAAGTTGAAGAAAGCCAAGTTGGAGCTACTATTGAAGTTAAGACATGTATTTTAAAAACTTGTAATTTGGCCATGTGCCGTGCCCTTTTGTTGTATATATTTCAAATTTTACTCCCCACTTGTGTGGATGTATTGTAAAATTGTAAGCTATGATAAAGTTAATTTTTACTCTTGGAAAATCCTTTCATATTGTAAAGTCCCTTTATGAATGCTTACTTAAGAGACTTAAAATTTCAAATGTGTTAGCTTTATAAAAAAACATTATCAAATTTTAGATTGTCTTGGTGAAAGGAAGATTTGAATTTAGTTAGAATGAATATGCATTTATTTAATATAAGTTATTCAATATTTCTAAATGGATATGCCTTCTTTAAGGAAAAAATATATATGTATATTGTGAAGTTGTCAAATCTATTGTTGTTAAGGATATTTATCACTTATACATTATTAAGGAAATGAAATACTTTCATTTATAGAAATGTAGGAAAAAAGGAGTAATTGTTGGAATTTCTTAATAAGAACAATAATCTATCCCTCTTTAGTTGTGGAATGTAGAATGAAATTTTAGTAGTTTTCACTAAATTTTGTAGCAATGGAATAGAAAGGGACTACCAAAATACTTGTCTTGTTTTTCACTTATGCTATAAATTAATTTTATTTTCCTCCTAATAAACCAAATAAAACAAAAACAAAAGGAACTAAAATAAAGTAGAATCTTCATTTGTTATTGTAAAGGGAATGATAGTGCAATTATCTTAATACTACTAATGTATTAATCTTAGTAATGTATTAACATTATTAATATATTAATAAAACTCAATTTACTAATAATAATAAGATTTAAATAGTATATTATATATATATATATATATATATATATATATATATATATATATATATATATATATATATATATATATATATATATATAGTATTAAATTTAAACATATTAGTAATAAAAATTTATATCACATAAATCTTATTAAAAAAACATGTCATAAAATTTTTGGGCCATGCTTAACCCAAGCGGTTGTGCCACATTTTCTTTTGAATAAGAAGTGGGGTGGGAGGGGTCTTGATCCACCCCCACCCCATGGCTTTATGGGATGTTGGGTGGGGTGCAACCCCCCTCTCCCTTTTATTAAACCAACAAACGGAGGGTCGGGAGAGGCCCTCCCCTAAAATTGTAATCATGTTTTGTTTTTTATTAAACCACACTTTTTTTTCATAGTCGATCATGTTCGGGATTATCAACATTTTATATAAATAACATATACGTAATACACACACACATGTTTTGTTTTGGTTACACACACACACACACACACATAGTTCACATCACACACACACACACACACACACATTTTATATAACACACACACACACACACATATATATATATAATCTTTTAAACCAATCTATTTTCGGGTTTTATTAAAATTAAGAGATTTTTTTCTTATTTACATATATGTCTTTATATATATAGAAGTATATACACATGTCTATTATTTCAAGGAAAGAATGAGTATATTTTCTAAAGGAAAGATGTAGATCTTTTGACAAATGAAAATACCCAATTAGGCAATCTAATAAATCAATCTTACAACAATAAAATAAATTTTTGTTAACTCAAATCCTAGAAAGGGTAGAATAGATTAAATTGTAAAAAATTTTAAAAAATATATGGATTTGGGATGTGTATATCCATTCCCCAAGCTTGCAACCTCCTCATCCATGGCTTCCTCCTCTCCCATACCTTCCCTTAACCTGCAAAACCAAGAAATGAGAGAGAAATGAGCAAAGGAAAAGGATAAAGGCCTTCCTTAAGGATTTTTAGGGTTGCTTTGAAATCCCCTCATCCAATGGTCCATATTGTTTCATCCAAGGGCCAAGATTGTCCCCTACAATAGTTAGGTGGGGGTAGGTGGGGTGATCATTTGATCACATGGGTCTCCTTTTGAAAGGGGCCACTAGTGTGTGTTGAAAGTAATTAATTTTATTGTCTTTTTATCCTTGAATTTAATTAAATAAACTCTACCTTATTAGTTTAGTTTAATTTTGCAATGGAGAATTAATTAATTAGCTTAGTATAAATGGAAGAGCTATTTTGACTTGAACTTTAATTATTCATTTTTTCTTGACCTTAGGAACCTAGGTATTAAATTTATTTAGGATTAATGGAATGAAATATTTTTAAACTCAACTAGAGATTTAATCAATTATTTTATCTAACATTATGATTTAATTAATTTTGTGATGATCATTTATTAACCTAGGGATTAGCTTAACGTTACATTCATCTTTTAACAAAAAAATTATTCCATAATTTTTCTATTATAATATTTGCTTGGCTTTGGGTTTCGTGTGTGAAATTTTTTGGGCATTACAGGATTGATCCTTCTCTGAGGTTGCCTAATTGGTTTAACATTTTCATTATAAATGTGATGGGTAAAAATACTTGGATGGATTTCATTCATGTCTTTATAGTCCCAAGCAAAATCTATAGCATGACACTTCAAAACATCAAACAACTTGGCTTCTTGATCATTTTCCAACTAGTTGTTAGTGTTCAAAATCCTACCTAGTTGAATCTCATTTTGATTGGTTTCAGTGTGTAATGAATTGATTCATTGAAAAGGTTCCATTAGGGTGTTTAGTGGACATGAATGAGGTAACAACATATGATATGCAGTAATGTCTCTAAAGTTCCCTTGAGAAAGAATACTAGATAAAGGACAATAAGAAGAGTTATGATACTTATCTTGATGTTGGTCAAGATCCTCATCACTGATGTTTTCCAAATATTCCTTACTATGCCTTGATAACTCCAAGACTAATGATATTGATTCTGTAGTTATTTCCACCCCTCTGAAGAGAATTCATGTTCCTCTAGAGAGAAATTATTTACATCTGTATCGGATTGCGATGGTTCCGAGAAATAAATTTAATGTTGGAACTAAGTCGAAGGTTACGAAACTAAGTCAGCAGTTTTGGAACTAAGTCTAATAGTTCCGGAACTAAGTATGATTTTTCCAAAGACAATTTGTGATCATTCTATGGATGATTAATGGTATTATCCACCTCCCATACATGATCCTACAATGTTATCATAACCAAAGAAGACAAGTTTTGTTTATTAGTATCGAGATCATCAACCCATAATTATTCTTATTATCAATAAAAGGTCTTGTAGAAGGATATAGGGAAATTTGTTTAGAACTCTTACCATTAGAGATGGTCATATCACCTGATCTGCAATCAATTAAGGTAGTAACTGTAGCTAACCATGGTCTTCCCAAAATGATGGGATAACCAAGTGTTTTACCTTTTTTCCGTAATATAAGGAAGTCCACTAGATACTCCCATGACTCCACCATGACTGCAACATCTTCAATGATCCCTTCTAGTTTAGCTACTAACTGATCTACCATCTATAATATGGTGCTAGTAGGTTATATACCTATCAATGGTAATGTTTTCAAAGTGTCTAATGTCATAACATTTATAGTTGCTCCCAAATCAACCAAAACATTATGTATATGTTTGTTTCCTATGGTAATAGAAATAACAAGGCTTAGGCTTCCCATATTTGGGAAGTGAGAGTTTATCTGCTAATAAATCAGAAAGTTTCTCATCTATCTTAATAGTCCTAGGGTATTGTTTCTTCCTTCCAGGTCTTTTCAAGTATAAAAATTTAATTAATTTGTTTAATTCAGGAATGTCATTGATTGCTTGCAATAATGGTATTTCAATATTTAATTTCCTTAACTCTGTACTAGTTTAGATTCCTTGGTCTTAATATCTTCTTTAAGTCTTTCTGGAAAAGGGGTTTACAAGAATTGTTATCTGGTTGTTTCTCTTTTTCTCTTCATCAACCTTAGGGATGACTGAACTAGGTGTTTAGTTTCATCTGGCATCTTAGTAATTATAACAGGTGGACTATTAATTATTTTTCTAGATCTGGTTTGAATATCTTTATAGTCCATGATGTTAAGATCAATCAGATTTTTCTTACTCTACTCCATAGACAAGGGTTATTTGTTTGTTTTGGGATTAGCCACTAGTTGTGTTGGTATTTGTGTTTGAACCACATTTTCAATTTGTGAACCTTGTGCTGGGAAACCCATTATGGCTTGTTTTTCTGGTTGGGATATGTCCTCCCTTGAGCATAGTTATTGGGGTTCCATCTAGGTTTTGACCAAGCATAAGGGTTACCTTGACTAGACCAAGGTTGTTGATGTCCCTAAGCATACCAAGCTTGTCCTACCCAATCTTGTGGATTCCATGTTGGTTGAGGGTCCCAAGGGGGTTGTACCCAATTTTGTGGTACTGTCTGAGCTTCCCATGGCATCATCTAGGGATCAAAATACATCTTGGCATGAACTTCCCTTAGCTAGCTTGTCTCTAGACAAGGTTTACTTCTTCTATAGTGGATGAAGTGTTGGTTTGTTTAAGGTATTTTTTATGAATGGAAAAATAGAACAAGCATTAACTTCATGTTCCCTAGATTTACAAATAAGACATTTTTTTATCCAGAGGACAATCACTTATTGCATTCTTCTTTCTACATCTAGGATAGTACATAGCTAATGGTTCAAGATATTAGCATTCACTTTGTATTGCAATCTATCCATGGTGGAAATTAATTGAACTAGGATATTTGTTTTGAAGTTTTCTAGTTCATCCATAAGTTTTTTCATTTCTAGATTTGTACCTTTCACAGTTTTTCCTTTCCTAGGTCCACCCCTCATTCTTGAATAATTTATACAGAGGTCTTTAATCTCGTCCATTCCCAATTGATTGATGTCTCCACCTCCCATTAAATTAAGGGCTTCCCTAGATTCACCATCCAGACCTTAATAAAAATGGTTTTGCATAGATCCTCTTGAAGTAAAAATCCACACCTTTTACCTATGAAGAGGAATCTATCTAAATAATCTTCCAAATTTTCATCCTCTTCTTATTTTATCCTAAAAAATCTTCCTTCCTATTTCTCCCTCTACAGTAGTCTTGGTACTTGTCTAAGAAGGTAGTTTCCATTTGTAGCCAAGAGGTAATGGAATTGGATGCTAATCCCATGAACCATCTCATTGTTACATCTTTCAGAGTAGATGGAAATAACTTGAGTTTTTATTATCTGTTTTGTAGTCATAGGTTTGACACAATACTTTGAATTCAAACAAGAATTGGTTAGGGTCCTCAAAATGAAATCCCTCTAAATGTGGGAAAGTGTGTAGGTGAAATATTCTTCATAGGTGTTTCATCATCCTCCAACTAGATTGGGTAAGTGAAATTCCTATCAGGTTCTCTCTCTGGTTCCCTAGCCATATCTGCAATATATCCTAAATATTTTTCCCAATCAACGTGGTATGTGATCTGCTTTGGAAAAGGTGAGAAATCAGGAGTGAGAGGTTTAATTCTCAACTAAGAATCAAAACTTGTTTTTAACGGGTCTTGGGATATAATCCTTCTTCTAAATTTTCTACCTCCTTTTGGTGATTGATCCAGAAATTCCAAAGGTGGAAGTTCTACTTCTTTTCTAACAGGGGACAATGGTGCTTCTATTTCTTTTTCAACTTCCCTAGTTAAAATAGAGGATGTTGATAATTCTTGTTGAGATATTTTTTGGAGAAATATACCCTTTGAGTCTCTTGGTCTACTCATAAATTTTATGATAACCTAGGGGAGATTTTTCAATTACTAGATGTGTGATTGTTTTTCTTGTTGACACCTAATTGGACAATTCCAACTAGTTGTCCCCAGAAATGGTGCCAAAAATGATGGGTGTCATTATTCCCTTCATTTGATCAACTTATGGTTGATGTCATATTAAACCAGGGGTGTGTCTGAAGCTATATGCAACAAGTGAAGTCTCAGGTGAACTAGTAATTGATTGTAGTTACTATTATTTTTATTTTTCTTTCGGGGTTTTGTAGTATCTTAAGATCTTCTTGGCAAAAGCCTTATTGAGGTTAAACTACAAGAAACTTACTAAAATAAACACACATTGCTGAAATAAACAAACTTTGCATAATTAAACACACTACTTGAAATAAACAAACTTTACAGAATTGAACACACTGCTTGAAATAAACACACTTTACAGAATTGAACACACTATTGTAAATGTTGTTTAAAATGCTTTTAAGGAAATAAGAATGTAAACTATAACACCTGTAGGGAAAATAGATAACTCCATGTAACAGAATTTAATTGATGAATCAAAAGTACTACAAAATTTCCAAATAACAAAATTATATGAATTACTTGAAAATATAAATACCAATGAAAGAGAATATCCTTTTTCTTTGAGGATTGGGCCCTTTCTCCACCTTGAATCAGGATTTAACATAATATGTTTCTCTCAAAATTAAATTTCTATTCTTATTATTGAATTATTCAATCTTACAAAACTAACTAGGAGGATCCCCCACATATATCTTCAGTTCTCTATATATATTTTTTCATCCGAAGATTCCTTTTCAATCATTTTTGTTCCATGCTATCCTTCCACCTATAAATTCTAGTTAAACCAAATAGTTCCCAGGGTAGATATGAAATTTAGAAAACTAGATGGATATATAGATATTGGTCTTACATATATATATTTGGAGTGTGAAGAACCAGAAAATTGTTGGTCTATTTTTTATTAGAAGGCCCATTCTTTTCTCCATAACCATATTTTAATAGAGTAAGAAGATCCCCATTAGTTCCGGAACTTTGGAGAAGTTCGGAACCTAAGGGAAACCTTCCAGAACTAAGTGCTAAAGTTCGGAGCTAAGTGTTGGAGTTCGAAGCTAAGCCACATTTTAGCCAACTTCCTCAAAAAGATGTTAGTTACTTCACAATTCACTTATCCTAACCAAATATGACCTGTTTATTCCAAAAATTTAATTTCCACACAATTTCTTAGGAATTATAGAGTTATTAGACATTTGAAATAAATCAAACAAAAGATGGAAAATTACATCCTAAACTTATATTTAGATCAAACAAAATTTATGAAATGTAGACAAACTTGATTAAAAGGGTAGTAAAATGAGAGTATTCATTGCATATTGATGAGACATATTTTAGCCTCATCACATACCTTGCACAAATTATCTTCTAATAACATGAGTTTAGGAATGTTTCTCACAAAATTGTTAGAACTAATTTTAACAAGATTATAAAAGTTCACATGGCCTAACCTCCTATGCCATAACCAAAAATCATCCATCTTACTCATAAGAAATCTTTCATTATTAATTTCTTTAAGAACAAACATGTTACCATCAGTCTTTTTTCCTTTTGCAACTAGTCTACCTAGATTCTCCTTTCCTTATCTTATAACCTTTCACATCAAAAGTAAGAACATACCCTTGTTTGACCATTTGACTTACACTAAGTAGATTATGTTTCAAACCTTCTACATATAGAACATATTTGGTGATGGTATTTACATTGACATAACTCTAAGTGCCTATACCTAGAATGTTTATGGAAGAATTGTCTCCAAATATCACTGATCTGAAGCATGCTTTTGAAGAGACATAAATTTACTCTTATCACCTATCATATGAGCTGAACAACCACTATCAATGTACCAAATCATATTTTCATCCTGACTATGAAAGGAAATTTGAGCAATATTACATACTTCATTATGTTGCAAAGAGGATGAACAAGTCCCATAGATGTCATACCAAATATCAAGGCCTAAAGGCTTAAAATAAGATCTCATATTCATTAATGGAAACATATCACCTTGATTATTAGAACACTCCATAGGTGGGATTTAGAAGATCTCCTTCAAGTTTTCAAACTCCAAAAAGGAATTATCGATATCAATTGCTAAAATCACAATGGTGAGAGGGGGTAAGTCGGTCCTTATAAAATTTCAAATTATACTTCAGATATGAAACTCATAAAACCATAAGCATATAAACACAATAACCACTTATTCAAATCTTAATGTGTGCACACCATAAACCATCAATAAAGCATGTAACCATGAAAGAAAAGAAACACAATAAAAACATAGATATATAAGTGGGAGAAATATTGCATACTTCATTATGTTGGGAAGAGGATGAACAAGTCCCATAGATGTAAAATATCAAGGCCTAAAGGCTTAAAATAAGATATCATATTTATTAATGAAAACATATCACCTTGATTATAGAGAAACAACTCCATAAGGAGAACAACCCCTAATTTTGTGAAGCACCAACTCCACAAGGAGGCTACAACCCCCAAGATGATCAAGCACCCACTAAACCACATTATTATGTGTATATCTCTAATGTTTTTTTTTCCACAACTGATGGAGATCTAATATTCAGCTTGCACTTCTTCACTCAAACCCTAGGTGATCACACTTCACAAAACAATCTCATCAAACCCTCTAAAAATCATCAAACTCTTTCTCTCATGTCCTCTAATTTTTCTTCACCTTAAAAAAACTTGAATAACTCAAAATCATGCTCAAAACTTGCAATCACACTTCACCTAGGTTGCTCCATATGCACACACTCAACTAGTTCCAAAAAGCACCAAAAACATGATTTTATATGCTTCTTGTTGTCATGCAAATGTGCAACAGGGAAATTGACAATTTCTGAGCAAGAAAACTATACCTATATGCCACATTTTTCATGTTTTATCATTCCTATGCACCCTAGGTCAAATATGTCAGTTTTCTCACCCCTATTTGATGTAAAATTAGTCCTCTAGGAGATTTAGAAAATTCAATTTAATCCCCAGGTGATTTTAGGAAATTCTAAAAGATGTTATCTTTTGGCGGTATTGGGAAGGGCTATCATTGGCCTTCCCAAGATCTGGATCAACCCCAGAGTGGAACAGGGAATGGCCAAATTCAAAATGAAGGTGAATTGAAGTCCTTATAATAACATGGAAATTATTTTAGAAGGTTTGGGGAAGTAAATTGAAATACTTGGAGTATTCTGAATGAAAAGCAGGGTTCACAAGCCTAAGCAGTACACAGGCCTAAAATAGCTCTGAGCTTTAGAAGAAGATTCTAGGAGATCTAGATGGAGTTAGGAGTAAAAATAACATCTCCAAAGATAATTCCAAGCCCTAAATGGTGGTGAAACCATATTTTCACAACACTTTGGCACATCAGTGTCGTAGTAGTAGTTTTCTCAGGCACATGTGGAGTACCAAATCAAAATTCTACTTTTTAGAGATAAATGGATGAATCAAGACATGATACCCACACCATTGGATTCAAAAGGAAATTTAAAGTTAGGATCATATAAAATTTCACCAATAAATTCCACCAGGAGCTCAAGTTATCATCGTTCCAAGTTACCCTCTTGGAGACAGTTCAAGAGTTAGTCAATTTTCGAGAGGATCAGCACCAGAGCCTAGAGGGATTTTATGTCCCCAAAGTCCTTAAGGTCAGGTACACAAACCTTGAAAAATTTTCCTAGACCCCATGTGACCTCTAGGACCCTCATGTGACCTTCAGACTTGACAGTTCAGCCCCCAAGTGCATTTTTGGAGCTCAAATTCCCTACCTTCAGATCGAAGACACGTTTCAACTCAGGACCACCATGGAATTTGATGTCCCTCACATCCTTGAGGTCAAGGATAAAAGACATGGAAAAATTCACCCATCCCCTATGGGATTCCTTTGGTCATCACATGACCGGCTTTCAGCCCCCAATGCTTCTAGTGTTTTTCAAGCAAATCCCTTGCCATCAGTTCAAGGACACGTGGTGTCCTCTTTCTCACCAGTGGAATTTTATGTCCCGAGGTTAGGGACATTAGACATGAAAAAATTTCCCCACCCTTATATGATCATTTTTGAATATTCAAATCCAACACTTAGTCGTTTCTCGTTTTCCTTGGCTTCTCACAATGTCATGGCCTTCTTCTTGTTTATTTAGACACCCGGTCCACCACTTCGATCCAAACCAGCTCCACCATGGCCACATAAACACCTAGTCCATGAATATAAATAGTTTTTAGGGAATGAATGATCAAAATCACAAAATAAATGAAGAATGAGAAGAAATGAAGGTTTTTGCAATATAACCATGAAGTCACCCTATCAATAAATCTTCATATATGATAAGATACAAGTCCAATCAAGGTGCCATAATCTTTAGACTTCCACATTTTTCAAGATGATCACGATGCAACAAACCAGAGGTCAAATTGTTCCCATAATTCTTTTTCCAACAAAATCTTCACTTTGTGCACCGGCTCACATTCATTGGATTTCCCATCATTTCGTGCAATGGAAATGAGATAAAAAAATTCACACAAGATCGAAATGAAAAACATATCATAATAGATTTTTTTTCATCACAAATGGAGACAAAAATTGATTTACAAATTTAGAGCTCCATTAATGGTCGTCAAGGCAGCTCCATGCTCGAAGCCACTTGCTAGGTGAAAATTTAAATTTTATTTCTCGGCATTCTAAGGGAAAATTTATGTGAAATTGGAGGATGTGGTTATGGTGATGAGATGAGTCTAAAAAAATATGTTTCACCCAAATGAGCACTTGAAATATAGATTCAAAAAAATTTAAGTTTTCCTATACAAACTTGTTATGTTTGGAAAGTCATCATCAAAAGTAGTTGTGGTGAAATAAATGTGTACCCAAGGTCACCAGGAAGCCAAAATGATTTCCGAGAGAAGAAAAAGGTTAAAATGAAAACTTACTAAAAATAGTAGGTCAACCCTAAAGGGATCCGAGGCAAGCGAGGGTAGTTTCCACAAGATTGAATAAGGGAGTTTCATCACATCACAATGGTCGAGAAGAGGTAAAAATCACCTCTCACTAAAAATGGTAAGCCTTCCATCTAGACACTTACTATTAATAGCAAGTTATTCTCAAAGGACAAGTTTGGCACAATGAGGCATAAAGGGATGATCATCTCAAGGAACTAGACAATGTTTTTGACACTCACTACATAGTTCGGGTCACAAGTATATCATACACAAGCTAGGAGTTATGGTCATCCACAGAACAATTCACTCAACTTAGCGAGCGTTCATGAGCTAATTTGAAGGTGTTTCATACAGTGTGTAAGGAGTTTGAAGATTTAGAGTTTCATTGCATTTGGAGCTTTCCATCAACGAGGATCAATGGACTTCATCGGGAATAACATCTCCTCTTCTTCTTCTCTCTTTCTCTCTCCTCTTCCCCCCAACTTTCTCTCACTTTCCAATGTTCTAATTCTTTGTTGGGGTTTGCACTTTTTGATATGCCTTTAAGTCACCTAAAAGTGACTTTAGAAACATAATGTAAATTAAGTCACCTTGATTTTATAAAAGGGACTTAAATATTTTGTAGGAATATGAATAGTCTAAAGTTGGAAATAAGGCATATGGAGGGTCATGAGGAAGATGAGGAGTCGATTCTACTCTATAAATTGTAAATCCATTCCCATTTCAAAGGGTTGGTCATTAATTTTGTAAGCTCAAGAGTGCATTCTACCTTGAGAGAACAAAGGAGATAGCCAAATTCTTCTTTTCCCCCACTCTCTATTTTCCTCCATTTTCATACTATGTACAACTTGGTTTAAGCAATCAATACAAAAAGAAGGAGTTTCGAGCCTTTTTTGACTAAGGGGTTTATTGATACTTTGTAATCATAAATTCCATTTGGTCTTGTTGCTATGCGTAGAGTTGTTTCCTCCTAATTTTAATGCATGTGATAAAACTTCTAATTGATGTATGTAGGAATCTAATTTTCTACCTGCAACATTAGTTCTCCTATCTAATTTCTCACTCCCATTTCCCTCTTTATAGACAAAGTCCTCTCTTGCAGGTATCTACAAGCTTTTTGTAGGTTCAGTGGAGTATCCTTATTGGATCCCTGGTCAAAATGCCACCACATAAATTCACCTTTTCATGTGCATGCATATACGGTAGTTGCACCGGTTAAGTAGAGGGACTTATATTCCCAGAGCGTTGGTAAGAAATCCACAAGTTTTTCCACCCGATAAATTTTCTTGTCGAAAAATTTTAGCACCCACACATGGGGGTAAATTTAGCAACATCTGCACCCAAAATACTTCTGCAAGGTCCCAAAATACAAAAAAATGAAATATTGAAAAAACAAAAAAAAAGAGTTCACGAAAATCCATTGCTAAAAGATACACTATCAATTCCTACATGTGACCTTTCATATTCCATAGTGTCTTTTCATATTCCCACTTCAATAATTTCCAAAAGTTGGCTGAAGGAAGATACACCAGGTTGAACATGTCAAGAGGTGTTGTTGATACCAATTTTGAGGCTTTGCAAAATCAGTGAGAATGAATTAGAGATAATCCATACTTCTTCTCTCAAGCCTCCTCTCCATCTGGATCTTCAAGCAGTTCACTGGAAATCCTATCCAAACTCTTTTGATACTCCCCCTTCAAATTCTCTCATTTTTCAATCACCCTTGAGCATTGGGTTCCCAAAATAAGAAGAATTTGAAGAAGAAAGAAGTAAGAGCTGAAATAGAAGTAGAAGAAAAATGGTGGAGACGAAGAAGAAATACCTCAAGTAAATTATTCCATGGGGAAGGAATACAAGCTCGCTTGCTCTTGAACTCCCTCTTCATGATCTACCAACGGGTTCCCATAAGAAATTTCCAAAGTTCAAAGGTGAAAAAAACAACATCTTGAAGAACACATCATTGCTTTCACAACATCATGTAGAATCCTTGGTGTCCAACATGAACACGTTTTTGTGAGACTATTCATAGAGTCCTCCAAGAAAAAGCAACAGAATGATTCTACCTCTTGCCTACCCGATCCATCACTAGTTGGAATGACATCAAGACTGCCTTCGAGAAAGATTCAAATCAACTGAAGACTGTCATGACCTCTTGGTGCAGTTGGCTCAAATGAAGAAAGGAGAAAGTGAAACTATGAGAGACTTTGTGGCTCACTTCAAATGGTTTCTTCGTAGGATACCAAAAGAAGATTTCCATCTGAAAACAATATCAAGAGATTCTTCATCAATGCTCAATCATCACAAGTAGGATTTTTTCTACGAAGATCCCAACTAAGGAACATTGTAGAAGCACAAATTTTGTCCATTGAACTTGATGATGATCTCATCCTCTTGGGAAAGATCAAGAATCCATCAAAGGGCAAGGCCCAACATCCTAGAGATGAGAGAACCAATCCATCGCTGAAAAATTTGGTGAATGAGATGGCATCTTTGAAGAGGGAATTATTTGAATGAGTATCTTCCCAAAGAAGAAATAGAAATCAGATTTCAAGAGCACCCCAAAGGCTCACCTTGGAGGCCCCACCCATGAACGTAAATTGTAAATTTCAAGAAAGTGAAGAAGAGCTTGAATAAGAAAGTGAAGGTGGAAACTTCCTAGAGATCGATGAACTTGAGAATGATAGACAAATCAGATTTTGTGAGTATTCCATAGGTGATGAAGAAGACGAAGAAGATGCACCCATTTTCTCATGTGCGGTATTCACTCATTCTCAGTCCAAGAAAAGAGCATCTCCCTCCACTGTTGCAAAATAAAATAAGGTTGATGATCCTCCTATGGTGACTCCACAAAACAAAATAATCAGTCGAGGATCCCCCTTCCATCTTCCATGAAGTCTGCATTGTTAGATCTAATCCCATAGCAAATAAGAAGGCTCCCACAATCCCAAGTAATTCTTCGATGTCTCTTCCAAGTCTAAATCTAAATTTGATCCTATAAAATCTAGTACTTTGAAAGCTCCTAGTGTACCTTTCAAAATTACCTCCATTCCCCAAAAATCAAATCCTACTCCCAAGCCTATCCAGACTCCAAAATCAGTCCCTTCACCCCCTTGTCTACAATTTCCCCCTTTGAATTCATAGAATATGAAAACAAAGACAAAGTGCAGATTACCAAAACCGAATATTTGTGGACTCATCCTAAACAATTTGAGAGGTTCATCCGATATATCAGGAGTGGTAGTCTAACACCCAATGTTATAACTTCTAGTTCCAAAGGCATGTTTCCAAACCCACCTACACCTCCCTCATAGAACATGATTTCTTTGAGTGCATAAAATATTGATAAGGTTGAACCTTTTTATGTCTCCCTTCTTGTTGGAGAATATGTATTGAACAATTACATAATAGATTGGGTGCCTCAAATAATGTCATGCCCGTGAAGGTTTCCAAAGCTCTCAAACTTACCATGACTCCACCTGGTGGCTCTTGTTACTCCTAGAGTCAAAATAAGTCCCACTTATAGGGAAGATCAAAGATGCACATGTGGCTCTTGTCAATTTTGAGACAATAAAGTTTTGGTGATGATTTTGGTAGCAAACAACCTTGACAAATTTGGAATGTTGCTGAGTAAAAGTTTCTGCTGAGACTTGGTAGGGAAAATTCAGATGAATTGGTCATCTACAACCATACCAATGAAGGAATACATGGAGAGATTGCTTCCTAAGAAGAAGATGAGGTACATGGTACAAAATTTTGGAAGCCCAAAAGCTAACATCTTGTATCAAGGTAGCGGGCAGATGAATCACTTTGTGGAAACCGAGGAGGAAGAGAATATCCCCATATTGATAGGTCCAGACATGCCTTCCCAGATAGATTTGGGTTTTGAAGAATCATTGAGGAGATTTGAGTTACAAGAGGGCAGCCCAAATTACCAAATGATGCAAACCATGAAGAAGAGGAAATGGTTCTTGATGATTTTCAAAAAGAAAAATCATCTTATGTTTTTATCGTGATGAAGAGATTTTCTCATTCCCATTTGAAGATGAGGACTCCTTTGATAATTTCACCAGAGAAGAGACCAAGTTAGTCTAAAATGAGCCCTCAATCAATGGGAAATAACTAGTTGTATAAGGACTACTAATATCAGTCTTGAAATTTTAATTCAAGCCATGAATCTAGAAGACAAGCATGAAGATGACTTGAAAACCTCAACCAGTGTGAAGATGGGATATGTTGAAATAAATCTAGATGAAAAATATGATGTCCCTCTTGAGCCAATGGTTGGTGGATACAATGATGAAATTGAGGTATTTTCTTTCCCATTTGAAGAGGAAGAATCTTTCCATGATGAAAAAATTAAAGAAAGAAGTTTTGAGGCCTTTGAAGTAAAGCTCCTCTAGACAAAGGAGTGATAAAATGCAGCAATTCGTAAGATGATGAGGTAATCCCTCTATATAGTTTCATTGAGCTGAAAAATAAAGATTCTTCAAAGGAGTAAAAAGAGAAGCCATAGGAAATGATAAAGCATAACTCCATGCAAGAAATATTGGATGCAGTAGAAGTTGTGGGAAGAACCCGAGCTTATTATTGATCTCTTCACTCATGTCATGGACATACAATACAAGTATGAGGTCATGTCCAATCCTTCCGTCATTACTAAAGCACCTCACAGTGGAGTAAAGGAAAAGGATAAGTCTGAGGTTTCTCATGGAGAAGATGTCAATAAGCATAGACCTAGGAAAGAAAGTAACTCGGAATATTCAAGGAATTGGGCGAAAATCAACTTTGGGGCAATGATGAGATGCTCGATGGAGAATAAACTATATGGATAAACATGGAATGCAATTTGCACTATGAAACCGATTATAACATGAAGGTAGTGGAATTTCCAAACAAGGACTTGAGAATCAAGAAGCTTACATGGACTCACTCCTACCAAGTACACAGATAATTGTGAAAGCACCTGGCTTTCATAAGCGGTGAGGAGGAAGGCTACTTTCGGAACCATCAATGGCTTCACAGAACATCATCATTAGGTGTTGCCTCTTCAGGGGTAAATTTTGAGAAATGAAAAGTTCTTTAGTGAAAGCAAGTTGTCCCCCACCTTGTACCAGTAGGTGATTGATATGTGTGTTTCCCTTTCTACTTTCATGTTTCCCTTTTTGTTGTGTTTTTGTGTTTCCTTTCCATCATTTTTGTGTGTGTGAGTGTTTCCTTCTTCTCTCTTTCTCTCTTGTCATAAATTTTACATGCTTCTCGTAGGGGCCAATGGATAAGGCCTTTGGTGGTCAATGAACTATATGGTCTAAAATTGAGATTTTGGATTCCCATGTCATGTATTCACTATGATTAGTCCATTCCATGTCCCCAAGCTAGATCCAGTTGTTGTCATGAAAATGTGTAACAAGGAAATTGACAATTTCGAGCATGAAAACTATACCCCTATGCCAAATTTTTCATGTTTTATCATTCCTATGCACCCCAGGTCAAATCCATTAGTCTAGTCACCCCCTATTTGATGTCAAATTGGTCCCCTAGGTGATTTAGGAAAGTCAATTTAATCCCCAGGTGATTTTAGGAAGTTTTGAAAAGATGCTATCTTCTAGCAGTATTGGGAAGGGCTATCGTTAGCCTTCCCAAGATTGGATCAACCCCTAGAACGGAATGGAAGGGCCAAATTCAAAATGTAGGTGAATTTAATTCCTTAGAACAACATGGAAATTATTTTGGAAGGTTTGAGGAATTTTTGAAATATTTTGAGTAGTATGAATGAAAATTAGGGTTCACAAGCCTAGGCATCACATAGGCCTAAATCAGCTAGTTGCTATTAAGAAGAATATTTTCGGAGCTTCGAATGGATTTAGGATTAAAAACAACATTTGTGGAAAAAAATTCCAATCCCTAAATGATGGTGAAATAATATTTTTCACAACACTTTGGCGCATCAGTCTGTAGGTAGTTTTTCTTAGGCACAAGTGGAGTACCAAATCATAATTCCTATTTTTAGGGATCAAATGATGAATCAATACATTATACCCACACCATTGGATTCAAAAGGAAATTTCTAATTAGGATCATATAAAATTTCACCAATAACTTCCACCATGAGCTCAAGTTATCATCATTCCAAGTTACCCTTTTGGAGATAGTTTAGGAGTTAGTCAATTTTCGGGAGGACATGTGTAGCGCTAGGAACTGGTGGAATTTTATGTCCCCAAAATCCATGAGGTTAGGTACACAAACCCTATAAAAATTCAACCAACCCCCTGTGACCTCGGGACCCTCATGTGACTTCGGACTTGACAATTCAACCCCGAGGTGCATTTTTGGAGCTCAAATTTTCTTCTGTCATATCAAAGACACGTGTCATCTCAGGACCACCATGGAATTCTATGTCCCTCATGTCCATGAGGTCAAAGATATAAGACATGAAAAATTCTCCCAGCCCCTATGGGGAGTCCTTTGGTCATCCACGTGACCGGCTTTCAAAGAGTGCTTCTAGTGTTTTTTCAAGCAAATCCCCTATTGTCGAATCGAGGACATGTCCCCGAGGTCAGTCCCCAGGAACATCGACATGAAAAAATTCACCCCACCCTTGCATGAGAATTTTTTGAATATTCAAATCCGACACTTAGTTGTTTCTTCCCCCTCATTTCTCCTTCACAGCTTCTCACCATGTCATGGCCTTGTTCTTGCTTGTCTAGACACCCAATCCACCATTATTGATCCAAACCAGCTCTACCATGGCCACATAAACACCCATTCCATGAAAATACATAGTTTTTAGGGGAAGGAATGATCAAAAGTGCTTGAAGAAATGAAGAACGGGAAGAAAATGAAGGTTTTTTCCAAATAACCGTGAAGTCACCCGATCGAGAAATCTTCATATCTCACAAGATACAAGTCGGATCAAGGTGTCGTCTTCTATAGAATTCCACATTTTCAAGACGATCACAACGTAAAAATCATAGGTGAAATGATGCCCAAAATTATTTTTTCCAATAAAATCCTCACTTCATGTCATTGGCTCACATTCATCAGATTTCCCATCATTCCCGCAATGGAAATGAGCTAAAAACTCACACACGAGCTCCAAATGAAAAACCTATCACAATGGATTTTTTTCTTCAAAAATATAGATAAAAACCAGACCTATAAATTTTGAGCTCCATTAATGGCAGCAATGGCAACTCCGTGCTCAAAGCCACTACCAGGTGAAAAATTGAAATTTTATTTCCTGCATTCTAGTAGACAAAATTATGTGAAATTTGGAGGATGTGGTCATGATGACGAGATGAGTCTACAATAATATGTTTCGTCACAAACCAAGCACTGGAAACACACTTTCTAAAAATAGTAATTTTTCCTATACAGACTTTTTATGTTTGGAAAGTCATCATCAAAAGTAGTTGTGGTGAAAGCAGTGTGTACCCAAGGTCACCAGGAAGCTAGAATGATTGTCCGGAGCAAGAAAATAGTTAAAATGACCACTTACTAAAAATAGTAAGTTCCCTATATGGGTGCTTACTAAAAATAGTAGGTCAACCCAAAAGGGGCTGAGGCAAGGGTAGTGTGCATAGGATCGAATGAGGGAGTTCATCACATCACGATGGTCGAGAAGAGGAAAAAATCACCTCTCACTAAAAATAGTAAGCCTTCCATCTAGAAACTTACTATTAATAGTAGGTTATTCTCAAAGGGAAATTTTGGCACAATGAGGCATAGAGGGATGATCATCTCAGGGAACTAGACAATGTTTTTCGACACTCACTACATAGTTTGGGTCACAAGTATATCATATGTAGGCTAGGAGTTACGGTCATCAATGGAATAGTTCACTCAACTTGGCGAGCGTTCATGAGCTAATTTGAAGGAGTTTCATAGTGTGCAAGGAGTTTGAAGATTTAGAGTTTCACTACATTTGGATCTTTCCATCAATGAGGATCAATGGAATTCATCGGGAACAACATCTTCTCTTCTTCTTCTCTCTCTTTCTCTCTCCTCTTCCCCCAACTTTCTCTCACTTTCTAATGTTCTAATTCTTCATTGGGTTTTGCACTTTCTGATATGCCTTTAAGTCACCTAATAGTGACTTTAGAAACATAATGTAAATTAAATCACCTTGATTTTATAAAAGGGACTTAAATATTTTGTAGGAATATGAATAGTCCTAAGTTGGAAATAAGGGATATAGAGGGTCATGAGAAAGATGAGGAATCGAGTCTACTCTATAAATTTTAAAGCCACTCCCATTTCAAAGGGTTAGTCATTAATTTTGTAAGCTCAAGAGTGCATTCTACCTTGAGAGAATAGAGGAGATAGCCAAATTCTTCATTTCATTTCCCTACTCATATTTTTCCTCCATTCTCATATTATGTACAACCTTTTTAAGCAATCAATACAAGAAGGAGTTTTGAGCCTTTTTTTACTAAGGGGTTTATTGATACTTTGTAATCATAAATTCCATTTGGTCTTGTTGTTACACGTAGAGTTGTTTCCTCCTAATTTTAATGCATGTGATAAAACTTCTAATTGATGTATGTAGGAATCTGATTTTCTACCTGCAACATTAGTTCTCCTATCTAATTTCTCACTCCCCTTTCCCTCTCTACAGACAAAGTCCTCTCTTGCAAGTATTTGCAAGCTTTGCCACAAGGTCAGTGGAGTGTCCCTGTTGGATCCCCAGTCTAAAAGACCACCATAGAAATCCACATTTTTATGTGCATGCATATATGATAGTTACATCGTTAAGTAGAGGGACTTAGATTCCCATAGCATTGGCAAGAAATCCACAAGTTTGTCCACTCGACAAATTTTCTCGCCAACACTTATCCACCTTTCAAAATTAGGCACAACATTTTCCCTCCATTTGGTTCAACCCATAAATCAAGGAAACATTTAAAATTTTAAATACAATAGTCACAAGTGACCCAATTAGGTTGGCCTAGCCAAAAACCTCATTACATGTGCCAAAAATGGCTCAAAACCCCATAGGCACATTCTTAAAAATGCCCTAACATTAGTACCATACTTTTTCATGACCCAAAACCCCTTACATATGAATAAAATATCATAAAACATTCATACATGGTCATAATTAATATCAACCAATCAAATTATTTCATTTACTCGGTTGATTCCTTTGTAATTCTCAAAACAATTGTTTCCTACACCCTTGAAACTTAATATGATCACTATATCACTTATACGATGAAAAAACATGTCATGTGATAACTAAAAAGAAATGGAATAACCTGTGGAACACTTATAATCAATCCATAAACCATGAAACATCCTTCACTCGAACCACAACAACATTTTCCTTCAACCAAATCAACTGCTAAATATTATGTTTCCAAAGGTTAACTCATAAAAACATTTATAAGTGTTGTAGACACCTATTTTCGATATAGCGCCCCTTCGTCATCTCACATTCATCCAATTTTCTATTATCGCATCTCTTTCTCTTAAATTAAATAAAATCCTATCTATTTGTTCACATTATTTGATTGGTTATCAATGGAGTCCATATGGACCCATTTGATAATTCAATTTTGGCATCATCCCCATCTCTCACAAATTATTTAATTCATAATGCATATCTCAACACTCTTTTTTTTAAAGATTTATTTCTCTTAAATTGAATTATCAAGTGGCTCCATATAGACCCATTTGATAATTCAATTTTTGGCATCATCCCCCATCTCTCACAAATTATATAATTCATAATGCATATCTCCAACACTCTTTTTTTTAAAGAGTTATTTCTCTTAAATTGAATTATCAATGGGCTCCATATGGACCCATTTGATAATTCAATTTTTGGCATCATCCCCCATCTCTCACAAATTATTTAATTCATAATGCATATCTCCGACACTCATAATGCATATCTCCGCCACTTTTTTTAAAAAGAGTTATTTCTCTTAAATTGAATTATCAAAGGGCTCCATGTGGACCCATTTGATAATTCAATTTTGGCATCATCCCCATCTCTCACAAATTATTTAATTCATAATGCATATCTCTGACACTCTTTTTTTAAAATGAAATCTTTATCTCACCCCCCATTCAAATCATGTCCCCCACTTTGCCTAATAAGTCAAAATATGGGACCCACATGATCACATCACATCCCTAACTCAGGTTACTTTACTACACCCTGGGTATCATCTAACCTGTAGTTTAGCCTCACATCTAAACTATAAATATGGGGTTTTCCCCCATATTTAGGGAGAGGGAGATTATTTCAAAAGGATATATATTTTTAAGGATATAGATTTTTAAGGAGAATATTTTTTTTAAAAGAAGAGAAAGGATCGAAGACTTGGAGAGATCTAGGCCTACAGAAGAGAAGGAAGAGCTTAACCGAGTTCTACCCATTTGAAGGAGAAATCTTTGCCTTAATTCATCATTTTACCATCTTGATGCCCGGTTCATCTCTATAGCAGAGCATAAGCTAAGTACTCTTGTTATTTCAGTTGCTTGTCATTTTTTACTATTGTTCACAATCTATTATTATCTTGTCTGACACGGGGGTTGACATCCTCCAAGGGAGTTAAAATCCTCTTGGAACCCCCAAGCCTGCCCTGGCAACCCCTCCATATTGTGTTCTAATCTTATCTGGTTTAGTTTTGTAGATCTAGCTTCTTGATATCATGCATCTAATTTCTTTACACCCATATCATCCATCTCCATCTCCAAGTTACTAAGCCCTTGTATACTCGATGTGGTCTCGTGTTTCTTGATTACTCGTACACTCGCACAAGACGAAGAAGCAAGAAACGTAGATCTAAAAACTCATTAGATACCTATAAATGGATTCATTGGATGCCAAATTAATCCCTACTCACATTCTAGGTGATGTGAATAATCACACAATCACTATCATTACTGTGAACAAAAAAAACACAAAACTTTCAGTGGAACACATGTTGTCTTGAACTGCCAAAAATATTATTTCTCAAATAATGCCCTAGAAACCCTTTCAAATGACCTCATCATGAGTAAAAAAATATATTAATGGAAATATATCTTAATCCTATTTTCAACACAACTTTAATCACTTCAAAAATCCACCTGTAGCTCAAGTTATTCTCATTTTACTAGACCTTGCTATTTGAGATCCCAAAACTACCCTTTGACTAGTCAACCTATTTGGACCTCAAAACATCATGAAACTGCATGAACATGTCCTAAAACCTCCATGGACATCAATAAAAATCCCAATCATCATGCACCATTAATTTTTCATCTTGTTACTCCATTGGACCATCTTATCCTAAAATATTCTTTCTCGAAACTACTATTTTCAAGTGGGGCCCACTCATCACCATGACCTCAACCATACATTTCTATAAATATTTAGGATTCCTCTACAACATACAATCATTAATTTTTAATAATCAATCAAAGCTATGGGTCACAACACTTCACTTTTTGCCAAATGCTCCTAGCTAGGGTTTAATTAGGGTTTTATACCTCTTTACCTTCTTAACATTTGTTCATAAAAATGTGATAATAAAATGACCTGATTATTTTTTGAAAACTTCTAAACTCACCTTATAATCATCCCTAAAATCCACAATGTCCCATGCAAATCACACTATTCACAACAAGCATCTGAAGTTGCACTTTGAGCTAGAAATGCACTAGATTTTGACCATGTCTTACAAAATCAATCATATCTTACAAAATTCACATCATGGGAACCTGAATTTTTTTATAGAACTAAAACTCATCCCTCTAACATCTCTAATCATCATAATATCAATTCCATGGCTCAAACTCTCCAGTAACTAAGACTTACCTAAGCTTACATGTTAGATCCTCACTGTAGAAGCTAGAGTCAACTGAAATAATACAATAATTTGAACATAAAACCTATAAAAATGACCCAAACATACCTTATATTCCATTATATACCTGAATGCATTCTTCCATGATCTCATATGGCTCAAACCACATTGTTACACCTCTTAGGAACTATATCATGCTCCCAATGAGCACCTTTAGCATCAAACTGTAACATAGAAGTCACCTGTATCTACACTATTCCACTATTGTGAGTTCAAAATGACCCTCAAAAAATGGTATCCATCGTGTCATCATATTTTCCAAGCATCTAAGAGGCTCATAATGTCATGTTGCATCTCTCCAGCTTTGTATAGGCTTAAAGAAAAGAGCAAGAACACCTCACTTAATCCCACTAAGCGGTTTATATACATCCGAAAAAGTATGTTAGCATCATATACAACATCATGACATCATCATAAAAAATTCACTTTTTCATTAATGTGTTTTTATCAATGACAACACCTATTAGGCCTACATGCCTGCACACTAAGCGTTGCCCTGTGGATATGCATGAAATGAGGTTCATTTATAAATTCCCCCTCAGCAATCAAGAATGAACCATAGAACAAGAGTGCATCAATAGGAAATGAGCGTCTTGTATTTTATTAAAGAGTATATGTTAGAAAGATATATTATGAAGCACATTGCGTGAAGCATAGATGATGTGAGGTTCATTGATGAAGTGTGCCCTCAAGATTCAAGGGTGATGTACCGTAGTAGGAGAATTCGTCATCATGAAATGGGTGTGTTACATGTGAGTAGATGCTATAAAAATAAGTCATGAATTATAGAACATGAAGTGTGTAATGTGAGGTTAATGGATGTATTGTTCCTCAAAAGTCGATTGTTAATTTAGTATAGCACAAGGCGCATCATGGGGGTAATGATGAAGTCACAATGTACAATGTGTGTCTTTGTCAAATTGAGTAAGATAGAAAATATGGACATGGAGCATGGAGCATGAAGTGTGAGTCTGCAAGGTAGGATACTAGAGACAATTGATAGTGCTAGAATTAGGATGAAGAAATTGAAATTGTGATGCCCCCTGATGTATGATGGGTTGCGAGAATTAGGTAAAAAACTCAAAAATTTTAATAAGATTGTCATGTGTCGGGTTCATAACCGATAGGATTTGGATTAGAGACATGGTAGGTGATAATATGAGGGTGATCATAGAGGTGCCAGTGGGGCCTAAATTATACATTTCCATAGCATATTATTCATCTTTAAAAAAATTTGGAAAATCATGTCAAAAATATGAAACCTTCTTATTTATCCAGGATCAATCCAGCAGGCCATTACCACAACAATATAATCATTTTACACACAGAAAGACTAATTTTATTATCTAAAAAAAAACTCACACTCACTATGTAGCATTACAAGAATGCCTATTAAATAGGCTTTACAATAGTAATGTTCAAACAAAAGTTGTTTGAACAACCTCTACGGGAGACCAATTTGTTAAAAACAAAATAACAAATTTGGTTAAATAATAACTCCTAACTATAATAAACAAAAAAAAAACAACTCCTAAAATGAGTTTACAAATGTAAATTATTATTTACTAATGTAAATAATAATTACACTAACACCCTCCCTTAAATGAATATTAGGGAGAAAAAATGAGTCCTGGCTACTAGCCTGATAAGGTACTCATGTACAAATATTCAGAAAAACACTTAAAGTCATAAAATATCTGCAGTATATGCACACACACCCCCATAATGTTGAAATGGGTGGAGTGATTTCAGAGAATCTGTATGAGTGGAGAAACCAATTGCTCGAACAAGGACAAGCTGACACTGGAATTCACCAGAATAACTACTCTTCAGAAGGAGGGAAACCTCAAAACATGTTGAAGGAGACTATCACTTGTCAAAAAACAAGTCCAAAAATACAGATACAAAATCTCTCAAGAAGATGGCTTTGGTGGTGATGGAGTAATCCAACAACTAAAATAGTGAAATAGTGCCCAAAGAATTAGAGCACAAACACATGAAGGTGAACAAGGCTAAAGTAGAAAAACCCCCATGGCACTTTATAACTCAGTGCGATTACAAAATAATCCCATCAAAAACACACCAAATGATGCATAGAACCAAAATGCAATCAATCTGTAGAAGATACCATCTAAAAAACATGAGAGTTGCTCCAAAAAAACAACTGCAAGAACCCAAAGCTCAAACACAAGAGAGATAAAAGGGAAGGAGGAGCTATGCACGGATGAAGAAGCTTAATAGTGGAGGAGCCACGCCAGTAGAGCCCTGCAAAAAGTTTTCAATGCCACAAAAAGGATCATATCCACCCATATGAAAGAGAATGGTGGATGTGTTTAGTGGCTCCATTGCAAATGTAGAACAAGTAGGAAAGAAATAGTGTTTTCTTGAGGGGTCTAACCACCTACTAGACCAAACCTCACCTTCCAGTCTTCGACACACGAAAGGAAATATGCTTCCACAAAGAGAATGTGCTCCCAAATATATTGCTGAAGGATGCTCCAAAAATGAGTAAAAACTAACCTCTCGAATTGCAAGAAAATGGAACCAATAGATTGGGAATAAAAAAATAGGCACTTTTGCAAAAAATAGTGCTCAATTTTGAGCTACTATGCAAAAGTTATAAGTGTTTTAATTTTCCCACAAATAGGCTCTATTTAATTAAAAACTGCTCCCAGATTAAAAACTGATCAAAATAGAGGTCATGGTGGTCGTGTGACCACTTGTTGGAACCAGGAGGAAATGAGGATTTCAAATATGGTCTCAGTTTACAAACAACCCGCCCAAAAAATATTAATTGGCCAAAAACAATTTATTACCCCCAGAAAATCAAATATTTTGGCAATACTATAGTGCAGATTTAATAAATTAAAAAAGTAGCTATAGTTTTTTTTTTTAATTGGCCAATGAGAGAGGGCTGTGCAACAGCAAATAAAAAACTATAGTATTTTGCAAATAATTAAAAATCAGCCAATCAGGAATGGTTGTTCATTTTGCAAATTTAACAAAAAGTAAATTCATGCAGCAATATTCATGGAAATATTTATCTCCTCCCTTCACGGCTTAGAAACCCTGATAGGTGCAATGCTACAAAAAAACAAACCAATTTGCAGCCTTTTCTAGAATATACAGGCCGCATAAGGCAGAGAATAAAGCAAAAAAATAAACTTTTAAAAAAAATCTTATGGTTAATGAGAGGTAGTAAGAGGGAAAAGACTTGGAGGGTTGGCCGTGGGAGAATGGAGCCACATACTAGTGCAAAGGAGGCTGCAAAAATATTAGGTCATGGAAAATCCAGATGCCTTAATAAATCACACCAAAAAATAACCTCCTTATTCGTGACTCAAACAAGATTGCCCCAAAAATGATGCGTCAGTGAGTAATATTTGCATGGAGCGCTTTGATGCCATGTTATAAAAACGAAACCTTCTTATTTATCTAGGATCAATCCAATAGGCCATTACCATAACAATATAATCATTTTACACACAGAAAGACTAATTTATTATATCCGAAAGAAAACTCACACTCATTATGTAGCATTACAAGAATGCCTATTAAATAGGCTTTACAATAGTAACGTTCAAACAAAATTTGTTTGAACAACCTCTACGGGAGACCAAATTTGTTAAAAATAAAATAACAAATTTGGTTAAATAATAACTCTCTAACTATAATAAACAAAACAAAACAACTCCCTAAAATGAGTTTATATGTAAATTATTATTTACTAACGTAAATAATAATTACACTAACAAATCATGTGCGTACTCAATGAGAGAGATTTTGTGTATATCCAAGGAAAGAATCATTTCATATAGAAACATGTCCAAAATGCATTGGAAATGAGATATCGGTGTGATTGGAATCAATATTTTCACAATATAGTCAAGCCAAGATTCCTCAAGGTGATTAGAGAGGAACGTGTGTATGTGTAAGAAAAGATCGACAAATTGAAGACATGGAGGCCATATGCGTAGTTTGAGAACATATCCATGATATAGATGGGTTGAGTGAGATGAAGGAAGGAGATCATCGAATTTGAATCCTAAGCGGCTAAAGCGAGCAAGAAAGTGGGATCAAATGGAATATGGGCTCAATAAGAGTCATGTATGAATAAGGTACAAGTGAATGGATCAAATGGAGGAGGAGGTATGAGATCTAGCTCATGAAGAGAAACCCATAAAGGTATCATAGTTGTAGTAGAAGGAGGAATTTTTTTGAATTGATATTCACATGGACCAGTAGAAATAGAAGTGTCTTAGAAGTAGGATTCATCTATTTCTAGGGAAGTAAAGTTGAGATTCTCGCGAGTTTTCATCGTTAAACTCAACAACATCAACCTCATAATTATAATCATCAGTGTTGACATTATCATGTGGGATAGCATTATCAAGGATATTAAGAGGATTGGAGCTAGATGTAGGACGGGAGTAGATGTAATAGATGGGTTAGTAGTAGTGTTGAAAGTAGATGAGGTAGGTGATATAAGATCAGAAGTATGTGTAGGAACGGAAGGAAGGGGTGTGGAGGTAGAAGAAGTGGTGGGATGATTAAAATGACCAACATCATATGTACCGACATTCTTATATGAAATAGGATTCAAGCGGAGGGACAGGCATGGTAGTGATGAGATCTATGCAAAAAAACTTGATGGGTTAGGATCAGTAGAAATAGTATGCTCATAGTCATCATGCAAGAATTTAACACATCGATGAACTGTAGAAGGGACAACATGTATAGCATATATCCATGAACTTCCAAGTAAAAATTGAACTAAAATGATGCATTAAGGACATGGAATGCAATGGGAAGAGTTTTAAGTCTAACTCGTAGGGGTAAGGTGATGTGTTGATGCATATATGAGTGGTGAAATCATATCCATATAAAAGGGTAGGGGATATAATGATCAAGATTTATGAATATTTAATTGCTTGAGTAATGAAAGAGCACATATATTTATAAAGCAGGACTATCATCAATTATTACATGTTTTATACATATGGAACCAACAGTAGCGGTGATGAGAAAAGGTGCAGGAAGATTGCTATTGGCAGTAGGAATATCCTCATCACTGAAATATATAGCATGCGGTATATTTTTGAGGGATTGAATGAGATGATTAAAGGAAACAAATGAATTATCACTTTCAATATGGATGGAGCGTAAAGCAGCTTCTAAGGTATGGAAACAATTTGGTGCACTACACACGATATCGTAAAGAGATATTTTGGCATGTGTATTATTAAGTTAGTCAATGATATCATATATTTTGGAGGTTATAGGAGGAAACGTAGAGGTAATAGATGGAGGGATAGAAATGGGTGTAGTTGTATAACTCCGTGTGTGATGAGTAGTGACTACATTGATAGTGGGATCAATTGGAGTAATGAAGCAGAGAGGGTGTTGAGTATGGACTTGCATGAAATCAATAAGCAGTGGTAATTGTGTCATAAACCTTGGTTGGAGTATAAGATGGATAAGAATATTGATCCATGAATTTAGAAGAAGGAGATAGAATATGATGCATTCTCGAAGGTGTGGTTTTGAGCAATGGGTTTGACCAAATTATTTAACGTAAATTAAATTAAATCTTATTTTAAAGTAAATATTGTAATAAATTATGTACAAATGCTAATATATAGTAAGACACAAGCAATAAAGCATGTGCAATATAAAACCCTAAGCAAGAAGGAGAGATAGGGGACTTATCGATTTTCGAGCAAACAAGAAGTGATCTAAGAAGATGAAATATTGAAATAAACAATAAATAAATTTTCACTATAAATTGGAGGTTTGATATCTGCGGAACTATGTCAAACAAGAGCGCTTTAGGCGCTCTGTCCTTTTTGGTCATTATTGTCGATGTAGGTGCTCTAGATCTAATCTTCTCTATGTGGGATAACATTTTTTTGGTCTCTATTTGTCCCTTTCTGATATGCAAATGTTCATGTAACCTGTAAGAAAGAAGTTCACCTACACATACCCACAAACCACATCAAACCTAAAAATGAAAATACATAATGGGGAATCAAACTGACCCCAATAGTCACTCGAAGAGTGAAATTACAACTGAGCATTACACTACATCTCAGACTCCATGTAGTTCTTGTGTGTGTGTAGAAATTATGCCCTAGGATTCCCTTGTGCAAGTTGCATGCACAATGATAGCAGAGCTAGATATAGAATGTAGAAAATGTATAGAATGTGTAGGATGAAATAGAATAGACTTCCCCTCCTATGTTATGTATGCAGAAGTGATGCAACCCTTGTCCCTTAAATGAGTGCTAAATGGATGCCTTTGGTGATCTTTGTGCCTTTGAATGCAAGCTTAGGTGATGATATGTAATGCTTAGTGCTTGGTCCTTTATTTTGAAACATAACCATGTATTTATATGATCCCCTTGTTTGAATTTTTAATTGACAATTGAAAGGCCAACCCAAACTGATAAAAAATAGTTAAGAAGTGAAAGGGGTCCAAAAGAATAAGAAAGAGGTAAAGAAGGACAAAATCACCTAGCATTAGTGTCCCAACTAGGTGTTATTGTGTACGAGGCCATAAAAGATAAAATAGTCAAGTTTCGGCAAGAGAGAAATATGTATAAAGCAAATAAAAGTGAAAAGACAAAGAAAAATGGCTAAAATGATTATAAAGGGATCAACTTATCCCTTACTACCATTGTATCCTAATCCTATAACTCGAGGCATCTCCTCAATTTATATGGGATCTATAAAAGGAGTTGTCAATTACTAGTTTTTTTCTTAAGAATAATATAAATGCTAGCATGCTTTTAGGGCCTAGAAATGTACCCAAGTGCATGGATTTTGTGTCTAAATATACTAAATTTAAAAAATAATTTATTTCATAATCTTGAATCGGGATATGGGTTATTTGAAATTTCAATTCCAATGAAGTCTCAATTAAGAGCACAAATTTATACTATTTGATACATAATTGCCAATGAATTAAAGATTAAAAATATTCCTTCAATTTATTTTCATACTTTTAATCTTTTCTTTATATTATTGTTTAGCTAGTTATTTTTCAAACTTGGCACTCTTTGATGTGTCTATGTTTTAGGCTCAAGGTTTTACGAATGAGCAACAAGTTGCGAAAATTTTGCTTTCATAAATGAAAATGAAGTCATGAATATTACCCTTAAAAATACAAAAGAGTGTTATTTATACACTACTAATGTAATATATAAAAGTTTAATTTGTATTTATTTACTTTTTTGAATATATACTTATACATTTTATATATAAATCAATATAAAAAATGACATACATATTTTAAATATCTATGACATAAAAATTACAAGTATTCAACAATAAAATCATGAAAAAGGTGAAATATTTCATCAAATCTAACCCCAAATCATGATCAGAAATGAATATCTTTCTCTCAAAGACATTAGAAGTCAAGAAAAAATTGTGAATATGCTTAAGGGTGTTGGTTTACAAGATTGAAACATGTGTTGATAGTTTATATCTCTAGATGAAAATAAAGTGGTCAACATGAAAGGTTAAAGTTCAGAGATATCTTTGGAATAAAATTTCACATATGGAAGACATCTACTACAATGTCTTGTCTCTAAGAACTTTTAATATATAGGGATAATGTATGTAAGCATCGAATTTGAATCACTATCTTGTATAGTGGGAGTATGAGGTAGTATTGTATGGTATAAGCCACTGCAGAACCAACAAATGGTTACCCAACATTGTGGACTATAAAATCAACCATTATTATGGTTATTTTTAATTAAAACTAAGAGAATCTTACTCCAAAATAAAATTGCATGAAGGAGTGACACGTATCCTCATTTCGTTAGACCATAACATGAAGTCCAATTATTAATTTTTCTAACTTATTATGATTTATTGATGTGTATAATTTCATCAACATCTCCAAGGCTAGCATCATCTCTAAGTCTAACGGGTTTTAAATCTTAGTACAACATATACTCATGTATTTTTTGATCTCTTTATCAGTGTTATGATTAATAAAATGATTTATTTCATGGAATCTTCATGAAACATAGAATACTTTGGCAAATGGAACAATGAAATAAAAAATTAGTATGCTAACCTTTCTAGAAAAGTTGTAGAGATGGAATTTGATAAATTGTGAAATTGGAATCCAATAATATCAATAATGAAATCCAATAATCGGATATTAGAATCTAAATAGCAATAATGGAATCCAATAATTATGATATTATAATCCTATAATAGAAATAACAAAATCCAATAGTAGTTATAATAGAATCTAATCAAGACACTAAAAATCTAGAATTTCACCCAAATTTGAAACAATGGTTATCAAATTCAATCTCAAATATTTCTAGATATAATGAAGTGATTGTTTAACTTATGTATAGGGCCTCACAGATAGGATTGCAATAATTATAATAAGGAAGAGTTTCAAGGTGTTGTTCACTCCTTGGAATAATTAAGAAATATCTTTAATAAAGAAAAAGATCCACAAGATCCCAAATTATGTGGTGGAGTTTACTCGGCCCCATACTCATGTGGAAAAACAATATGTTGGAGAAATATGAAGACTATTAAACACATGATCAAAGGAACAATTTGAAAAACTTATACATGAAAAATTTCCTAATCAACATTATAAGAATACTCCTCCAAATTCAAACATCATATATGCATAAAAGAATCTAGATTGATAGAAAAAGTGGACCATTTTATAGAGCACGAATATGCAAGGCAATTGAAATGGAAAATTTCCCAACAATTTCAATAAAGATGATAAACCAGTTTTTGAAACCATTATTGTATTTAATGAAAATTTTAAATGATCAAAATAATTTTGGAATATGGAAGGTCATGCATCAAAATGATCTTAGATATTGTGAACTTTTATTTATGGAGATTAAAATATTTCTCTTAATGATGGGTCCCATGAGACGGACTTGATGCGGGAACATCATCACTTTGAAAGCAACAAATTTGGTATTTTTATAGAGTTAAATGGTGAATAAGGTTTTAGTGGTATTGATAGGGGTTATTAACTCCACCATGGTCTTTCAAAACTCTCTTTGTGTGTAAGATGAGACATTTTGAGTTTCCCTCCAAAAAGGGAGTATTTGAAATTTGAATTTGGAAGTCTAGTTTAGAAGGTGTAATGTTGAAAACAATCTCATGATATGTTGTAAGAGGTCATTTGATACCTTATGAGAGATAAGTAAGGTGGTCTCACCCTTTGTGTAAGGTTTCATGTTTCAAACTCATCTTCTAACCTCAATGAGTTAAGAATACCTAGTGTTACTGTACGATGGAAAAGTGACAAGCGAGCATGGGAATCTACAAGTAACTCTTCCTCGCACCCGACCTCCCGAGGTCGTGCCGAGACAGCTAGTGGGGATGGACTATACATGGGATGCAGACAAGCTAGTTAGGCAATCTTATGTCTTTGATGCACACTAATGGAATCTATGAATCTAAGGAAAAGAAGGCCATCCTAACCTAAAGCGGCGTGATAGATCATTCGGTGAGGATGACTGCTCGAAGGTTCAATCAATATCGACCTCACGGCGTGATCCGATCTATAGGTTGTGGGATACGGGGAAAATGACCTGGGATTGTTTCGTGTATATCTCAGACAGGGTCATAAGATGGATGATGGGTACAGTGGATTCTATGGTCGATTCTCGGTCTAGTCCAGAAATCCTTAGCTTCGTTAGCTACTATATCTAACAAGGATAACTGTGTGATAATGGTTGGTGGAAGTGGAGTGGATCTAAATACTAATGTGCATAAGCCAGCATCTACGTTTGATTGACCTGTGGACTCATTGGGTTGTGGGATTTGTGGATCATAACCGTAGATTCGTGGTTGTTGTGGACCTGCTATGGTCATGTGTGGAATCAATCCCTAATCCCTAGTATCAGTAGTTGTATGCCTTTTCGGCCTCTATATTTAGAACTGCAAGTTGTGTAATCTTCTCAGAGTACCTTACAGGTGTTCTAGCAACCTGAATTCTTAAGCTAGTGTCTATGTCAGTGAAAATATCTCCTGCATCTAGCTGTGGGACCAAAGGATCACAACCGAACGTTTTCTCTCTTTCAAGCCCTTCTACAGTCATGTGGATATTTATCTAGGGTAATTTGTAGTTTGGCTGGTTTGACCAAAACGTGTGTGCTTGGTCGTCTTCTATGTTTAACCCTCTTAACTGTGAGTTGATCTGTTGTAAGTCTGTTGTTGTTCGGAAGACTTGGATTCTAAGATTCTGATCTATATCAGTTATTTCCATAACGAGATTGGGCTGAGGCACTATTGGCTCGAACACATATTCTCTGGGCTCCCTAGGTCCCGTGATTGTCATGTAAAAGGAAATGATATAATTCTAATCTGTAGTAAAGTAAAATTAACTATGTAAAGTATCTCATAGCATATATAACTTCTCTATTTTTGTGTTTTTCGATGAACTTTTAGAACAATCTTGAAGAGAAAATATTTAAGATATCTAGAAATTGACAACTAAACTAATAACAAAATTAAAACAAACAAAAATGTTGAGTATAGCTACTTGCTTGTGTAGTTGTAAATCTATTCTAAATAACCAAATAACTGATCTAATCTATTTGAAAGACTCTCAATCCTACCTCAGAAGTGAGGAGTGAATCATAGTTTCTCAGAAACTATCAATCCCCACTGACTTCCCCCGGAAATATTGAAAGTGAGATTAACTAAAATGAAATGTGTGTTTTAACTAGAACTTTGAAAGCTTGAACCTAGATTTTGCATAACAATGGCGAATCCGGTTGTGTGGCTTTGTCCCCTCAGTGTGATCTCTTCATTCCTTTGTGCTCACGTGAATCCAAAAAGCGTGTGATGTTAGCATCAACAGAAGTAGGTATTGGGACAGTGGCAGTTTAGGATGTAGACTGAATACAATGCAAGTAGGAGAGGGATAGCGCAAGAGAACAGAGCTTGGCTTATGCAATTCCTAGCGGGATTTATTGTGAGTCATACAACATAAAATGTTCAGAACCTAAAACTATCTTGTTTGATGAACAAGACCTACAACTTTAATGGCTTCCTACTGAAAATCAAACTATCCTATTCCAATGAATTGCATGAAATAGTAACAACACTAGCACAAGAAGATTATGTGGCTTCCTAACAGCTAAACAACACTAACCATGCATGCAACAAATAAAACTATGAATCCTAAGCAAAATTGAAAGACTAAGCTATTGAAATGAGAAATTGAGAGGAAAATTTGAGGGGCCATTTGCTTGAGCACAAGCCAGCTATTTATAGAATTCCCATTTACCCAAAGGTGAAAACCAAATTGAACTCTTTAACCATAAACAATGCAAAAACACTATTCCAAGGAACTAGAATCATAAATACAAGCAAAGGCGGTGAAAAAAGTTGGTAAACGTTGAAATTTACGTGAGTCGCGTTAAAAGAACATTCTGGAAAATGCGTGAAAGACCGCCGCCTGCCTGGTAGGGAAGTGGTCACGAGACCACCTCCCAGGTGGGTCACGAGCCGGGTGGCGGTTTCGTCACTGAAGACCAAAACACAAAGAAAAGGAGGGGAGAAGAGAAAAAAAATCACGCAGGGGCTAAGCGGGGCATGCGGGATGTTAACACATACTTGGAGAGATTTTCGGATCCCGAACACCTTATAAGGAGACTTGTATCATCATTGGGGCACGTGTAACTGTGTTTCTAGTGGTGCAGTACCCTACAATTTTGGGTACGTACATATTCCCCCCTCGGAGAAGCATTTTAGCCATGAAGAGGCGTAGAACGGTGGGTCCGAGTATGGCGGTCCCGAAATGGGAAGTTAAAATTTATACCTAATATGCCCGTGTGTCGAAATGATGCCCTCTAAGATTCCCGCTACCTATAAAATGAAAAGAGGACTCAAGTGCAGATAGATAAAATAGATCGAAAAATAAAAACTAAAATAATATGAAATGAGGACGTACCATTTGTGCGGGGATAAGAACTTACCTCCATCGGCGCTCCAAACCTGCGAAAAGGGGCATTCAAAACAAGTCAGGATGTTATATATATAAAAGTGGGCCCATTTTCCTATTCATTTGCACGTGTCGATTTGATTGATTTTGAGCTCTGGGACCCATGGTGATGGTTTTTGATGAGAGCATAGTCAAAACATTCGTGACGAGATTGTGATCATGCCTCCCATGAGTGGAACACCAACCCGTGAGATCACAGGTTAGTTTTTCTCGATTTACCATTTTTATCCCCAAAATGTTAAAATGGTGAAATCTTTGTCATGGGGGGATTATTTTTGAAAATGTCAGTTTTAATAGGGTCACTTAGGGGGTGCCTAATGGGTAGGCTTTGTTTTGGTCAAAAATAGTCATTTTTGGTGTTTTTAGGCGTCATTTAGGGCATGTGACTGCGTGGAAATTTGGGACATGACCGCCACCCTGAGCAGGGCAGCGGTTACATGACCGCTGCCCTGCTCAGGGTGGCGGTTACAAGACCACCACCTTTAAGTGGTGAAGATGGAAGATACGGAACCGCTGCCTGCTCAGGGTGGCGGTTCTTCAGAATGCTAAAAGAGTACTTGTTTGAAATTGTTTTTGCATTTCTAGCATTCTTATATGTCTTAATGATTTTTCTAATGTCATTTTGAATACTTACTCCTTTTTGTATGTTTTTGGGTGTATGCAGGTGAAGGAGGAGTATATCAGATGGAGTCGAGAGAGAGAGTGTGATTGGCTTCCAGCAGTATTGGATGCACTTTCTCAGGATGAGCAGGACACTCTTCAGAGGGCCGGTATATTACATATATCACGGGTCCCACATGTTGCACCTTCTAGTCACATACTTTGTGACTTGTTTTCATATTGGGATGCTGATTGGAACACTTTTCAATTTCTAGGAGTCAGGGGTGAGTGGACCATTACTTTGGAGGATGTTTACCACATCTTGGGGTCCCGATCATCGGGAGATGGCTCACACTTGAGACAATAGGGTCACGGGCTCAGATAGCACAATGGGCTTCATATATGGGAGATGCAGTTATCTCCACTAGTTCAAAGAAGGGGGTGAGGGTCCAATCTATTCCTAGCCTGCCTATCCCCTTGATTCGCATCAGGCCATTATGGGGATCCTTGCCTCGAGATTGATCGGGGACAAGGGAGGGGACACTTTACTTTATTCTTTGGTCCCCCATCATTACACAGATTGAGGGACATGGCGGATTTATGCCTGGGGAGCTGACATACTTGGGACCACCTATCATGATTTATACCTTGGGTGGTTTGTTTACGTGGGGCAATCATTAAATCATCGACCCTAGTTATGAGTTGGGTCTACGAGCATTTCATCCCTTATGGGAGAGGTGTAGAGGTGGCGGATCCCACGGAGCTGTGAGGGCAGCTAGATGGACAGATATGTCGGTGCTCAGAGCACCCCACCAGCCAGTCACCTCCTTGACTACTGATGATATGGAGGCCACACCCTATCAAGCCATGGCAGGGTTATGGGGTGAGGAGGCCCTTACTTTGATCTCTTGCTCTACCACAGGGTAGCTTGTGGGGATGAGGATAGGGAAGGTGGAGACACATCCTTTTACTCGAGTGCCTCAGTAGTTTGGCCTTCCTTACATCGATATGCTTCCCCAGTGGTTCCAAAGTGTTTAGATCGATGGGAGGATAGAGGAGGTCTAGAGGCCGTGGTTAGATAGTTGTTACTCTGGCGTCCTATTGCAGCCGAGATGGGTGGTACGTGCTCGAGCGGGAGTTGGTGCTCCTCAAGCACCCCTACTTTAGATTGTTGCCAATCCCACCCATAGTAGTGATGACCCCGTTGATATAGACTCTGAGTCCGAGGAGTTCACATGGGGAGAGATAGAGGAGGAGACCGAGGCTAAGTTCGGTGAGTCGAGGCGAGAGAAGAGGATAGCAATCACGAGTGGCATGACACTCAAGATATCTTACAGGCAGAGAGGGCGGAGCAGAGTGCGGAGAGGGTAACCCTAGCTTCAGAGGAGCCACTTTCTCGGGGCTTGGGTGGAGAGGATGAGTCTATAGTAGGAAATTATGTGGCCCCGGGAATAGGAGGATCACATCGGTCGGCGGTGGCATCATGGCGGTGTTGACCCTAGAGATCCATCTTGGAGGCAGGAGATCCAAGTGAGTTATCATCCTTCTTTTTAATGTTTGTTTTAGCTATGATTGTCTTAGTTGTTATCTCTCCTTTTGTTTACTTTTGTTTTTATCTTTTGAGTATTTCTAAATTTTTTCTCCTTTGCTTGCAGAGATTGTTGACGAGTGGCAAGACCTAATTCACCGGGTATGCACTGATACCCTGATGATCCCCATGGAGAAGACCCGTGCGGAGTTATCCGTGGATGTAGGGGAGCCCTCAGCAGCTGGTAGGCATACCAACATTTTTTCCCCTATCTGGCATGTGGCCAGGATGGTGACTACCCTTCACACCGAGTTGGCAGGATACAGGAAAACAGAGCGTCGATGAGGAGTCACTCTCATGGCGAGGCCATAGCTGCTCCTCGGGACCGTGAGCCCTCCGTGCACTTAGAGCGCCGGCATAGCCGAGTCCTAGACATGGGTGTGCACCTTCAGAGGGATCTCATAGGGGTTGAGAGGCCACATGGCTCTCTTAGATTGTTTGTATGATGTATTTTGTATTTCTGGGCTCTTTGAGCGTTTTGACCATGCTTAGTGCATGATGGCATTGTACAAGAAACTTATATATATATATATATATATATATATATATATATATATATATATATATATTTTTCTCACATGCGTACGAAAAGCATATAAAAACAACATTATAGTTTATATGTGGAAATGAATCACAAAATCATAGATACCCAGAAAGTCCGATCAAAAAACATATATATATATATATATATATATATATATCTTTTTGGATCAGACTCTTGGTATCTATGATTTTGTGATTCATTTCCACATGTAAACTATAATGTTGTTTTTATATGCTTTTAGAATGTATGCAATGGAGAACAAATGATACAAGTGCTTCCTTTCTTTTTGTATTTCGTGATGTTGATGTATGATAATGTAGACACAATGTGATCTTGAACTTTATTTTCTATAAGCAATTTTTTCGGTACTTCATATTTGTTGTGACAAAATGAGATGATAAACTAGTATGATGAGCAGATGAACTTGCTCCATTCCTAACTCCACGTAACTAGTAAGATGTGAGGGCTCATCACCGAGAGCTAGAAAGGGCACAAGCTATGAAATTTGTTGAATGGTAGTGATGAGAGATAGACAAAGATTTTGTGGAACCAAATTAGGATGCTACAAACCTACTCTACTCGAGTGACTCCATAGTTTAGAATGCTACTTGCTTTGCGGTTTATCTAGACTTAGATCCGTAGATGGCCACATGGTAGACAAAATCTGGTTTTCGGAGTTTTGAGCTCTCTTGGAATTTTGGACATCTGATTCATTTGTTTTTGACTCAAGATTTCAAAGGTTCATTTGAATTGTTTGCTTATGACCTTCAACGTTTATTTGTCAAGAGGACCCCCTACACCTTGCCCCATGCTACTAGTAAGAAGCGTGGGCTTATCACCATGGACAAGGTACAGGAAAGTAAGGGCATTCCCATCCTTTCCCAACCCTATGTCACTAGTAAGAGACGCAAGCTCATCACCGAGGTTGGTAGGGAAAGGAAATGTGTAAAAATAAAATTTTCTGTTTGATCTACATTTGATTTATATATTTGAGCAAAATGTCAGTATGTTCTTATTTCCAAAGAGATATGCATACGGGATAGATGTGACACGATGAAGCTTCTAGAACAGACCATAGGAAAGACACCTATCCTAGGAAGAAACTAGAAGTGAGAACAAGCATGCTAGACCTTGGTATGGTTACCGTTAAGACTTTGTCATATCTAGATTTATTTGATGAGATGATTCAGAAACATGTGATGTCATTATGAAAGTGAAGAATTATGATTTGCATGATTATGCCAATACCATCAGAAGTTTTTAATGAATTTCTTTGAGAATAAGTTCCTTGATCACAAAATTGTACGAAACAAGTGGACAAAATGAACCTAACTACATGAAGATGTAATGTAGATATAATTATACAAACAATGCGGGTTGCTTATGCATAGAATCGTTTAAGATGCAAGGAATTGATTGTTTCATTGAATTCCTCGCCTTCCAGTGTACATAAGAGATATGCACCATTTCCATAGTCTTTCGTGACTCGGTATGGGCCCAACCATTTGGGCCAGAATTTCCTTCCTTCACCGGTCTTTTTGTCAATCCGGTTGTCTAGTCTTAGAACTAGATCTCCTTCATATATATCTCGTTCATAGACCTTTTTTTTATACCTTTTGCCGGCACATCCGGTCAAGCATAAACTCTATGCCGTGTATCTGACATCTAACTGGCCTCATCTAGGATTTCTAGTTGGGAGAGACATGCTTCTCTATAAGTGTCTTCATCCAGAATCCCTTGTAATGAGATGCGGAGACTGGGTATTTCAACCTCAAGTGGGAGAAGCTGCTGCTCTGAATACCAATGAGAAAGGAGTTGCTCTTGTGGGTGTTCTTATTGAGGTTCGGTGGGCCCACAAGGCCGGGTATAACTTTAAATGCCAATCTCATTTATTTTCTTTTACCATTTTAAGGAGAATAGCTTTTAATGTCTTGTTTGTTACTTCAGCTTGTCCATTGGCTTGAGGGTAATACGAGGGACATGACGATAGTTTATTTTAAATTTACTGCATAGCTCACAAACTTCATCATTCTTAAAAGAAGTGTCATTATCTGAGATTATGATTTGTGGGACACCGTACCTATAAATGATCTGGTTCAAAATGAACTTGGTGATCATGGCACCTGGTACAGTGGTAAGAGGCATAGCCTCTACCCATTTAGTAAAATACTCGGTGGCCGTGATTATGAAGTTATGGCCATCTGTAGACAAGGGAGAGAATTTCCCTATCAAATCTAGGCCCCATGCAGAAAAGGGCCATGGATTTGTGATTGGTTGTAGAGCTTGTGTCGGCATGTGAATCTCATGGGAAAATTCTTGGCATTTATGACACTTGCATACAAACTCTACTGCGTCATGCTCTAGAGTGGGCCAAAAATAGCCCATCCGATGTATTTTGTGAGCAGTGGCGTGACCACCGAAGTGGCCTCCACATATTCCCTTCGTGATATTTGTGGATAATCTTCTTGGATTCTTTGTGTCAAAACACCTTAGAATCATTCCATCGAAAGCCTTACGATAGAGCACTTATTCTATAATAACGTATTTAGATACGATAATGCGTAACCACCTTCTTTGTTGAGGTGTAACACCTTACGGATATGCATGGCTCATGATATAATTAATAATATCAAGTATACCAAGGACATTTAGAGATGGGAGGTCTAGTTTTGATGTAATATATGCATTCATCGAGAAAATCTAGATCTACTAGATCACCTTCATCAACGGGTTATCACTAACCAATCTGCAATGATTTGTCCCTTAATGGACTTGGTTTACAAAAGTTTATTCGAATTCACCCATTAAGGTTATAAATAATCCATCCTTTTAAGACAAAGATCCTTGCGTGAGGAAAGTTCGTAAATGGTCTATTTTTAAGATGACCATTGTTTATTGATTTAGCATGTAATGTCTTAAGCATTTGGTTGCAAAGACTATGGCAAGGCATTCTCACTCTACTTGTGTATAACGTGTTTCATAATCGAGTAATGTTCGGCTAATAAAATAGATTGCACGTTCTCATTTGTCATCATCTTCTTGGGCTAGCATGCAGGCTAGCGAGACATTGGTAGCTCGTGAATATAAGATTAAAGGGCAGTCTGGCTTAGGAGGCATTAGCGTAGGTGGTGACAACAAGAAATGCTTAACTGCTTTGAAAGCCTCATTGCAGTCTTCGGTCCAATCAATATTGTACTCTTTCTTGAGTAGATTGTTGATTGGATGAATGGAAAAGCTTAAATCTAGGATGAATCTTCGGATTGCACCGAGTTTCCCAAGAAATGACTTGATTCCATATTCATCCGACGGTGGGATCATTTCAAGAACAGCCCGATTTTAGCTGGGTCTACATCGATCCCTTGTGATGATATAATGTAACCTAGGAGCTTCCCTCCTGTCACACCAAATACACATTTTTCTGGGTTTAGTGTGACTCTGTATTCTATCAAATGTGAAAGAATGATATGGAGCACTTCCGGGTGATCACAGCACTTCCTGGCTTTAGCTAACAAGTCATCTACATAGGATTCCATGATTTTGTGTATAAGATCGTGAAATATATACATCATTGCCCATTGGTATGTAGCGCCAGTGTTCTTGAGACCGAATGGCATAACAACATAGCAATAGGTTCCCCAAGGAGTTATAAATGTGGTTTTGGCTTGGTCTTGTTCAGATATTCTGATTTGATTGTATCCCGAGAATCCATCCATGAGAGACAAAAGCTCAAATCCAGCTGTTGCATCAACAATGATGTCTATGGATGGTAAGGAAGTCATCCTTAGGGCACGCCTTGTTAATGTCTCGGAAATCTATGCAAATGTGTATCTTCCCATTTTTTTTTAAGAACGGGAACGATATTAGATACCCACTAAGAGTAATCGATAGGTTTGATGAATCCCACTTGGAGGAGTTTCATTACTTCTTCTTTCACCATGAGAGCTACCTTGGGTTTCATTGGTCTCAATTTTTGTTTAATTATCTTTGCATCTGATTTGGTGATGAGGTTATGTACCGCGATGTGTGGTGTAACCCCTATCATTTCTTTATAATTAAATGCAAAAGCCTTCTGATGTTCTTTGAGGATTCGAGTGTGTATTTCTATTTCTTCTAGAGTTAACGAAGATCCTAGTTTCAAGATCTTTGGTTCTTCTTCCATTCGATGTTAATATCAATCATTTCTTCGATTAAAGAAGTGTTACCTTCTTCAAACTCAGGTAGGGTTGGAGGTAGTTCCATATCTTCTCCATTCTCTACCGCATATATGTCGAGTTCCTTTTGCGGGGAAGCTCTATCATGGGATTTTTGAAGTAAGAAGATGAATGTGGGATTAAAGACAAATCTACCATGTGATGGGTGAGATGTAACGCTGCATAGGCGTTTAAGTAATCAAGAGTAGCTCTATCACTATCAACGTGATCTAAGCTAGTAGACTTGTTCTCAGCTATGTTCGTTAAAAGAGGGTTTGACATTTTCTTCACTAATGGTTCGGTGTGAAAGGATCATGCACGTACCCAAAATTGTAAGGTCTTATCTTGCGTAAAGCAGTGTAACAAGTGCCCCAATGATGATACGGAGTCTCCTCGCAAGGTGTTCATGGGGTCTGGAAAATCCTTGAGTATGCGTTAACATCCCGCATGCCTCGCTTTCCCCCGCGCCTTTTTTTTTTCCCATTTTTTCCCTCTTTCTTTGGGTTCTTCACCTTGATGTGAAAACCGCCGCCTGCAGGCGGCGGTCCCAGTAACCGCCGCCCTGCTAGCCCAGCTCAAAGCGGCGGTCTGTGCGCATTTTCGAACGCTCTTTTGACGTGACCCGCATGAAATATCATGTTTTACCATCTTTTCTTTGCCGACTTGAGCATGCATTAATGTTTTTGGTCCCACAGGCAGTGTTTTTCCTTTGTTTATTGTTTAGGAGTTCAATTTGGTTTTGGTTTTTGAGTGTTGGAATTCCTATAAATGCATGGTTTGTGTACATGCAAATGGTCTGATTTTGGTGAAGAATTTGGTGAAGAATTTGGTCGAATTTGGGCTGAGTTTTGTGAAGAATTTGAGCTGGAGTTTTGGCCACCATTTTTCCTTGTTAGAGTCTTCTGGTTTTTAGTATTTTGGGTAGCTCGCTTAGGATTGATAGCATAGTTTATTTCATACTTGGTTAGTATTGCTCAGCTGTTGGTAAGCCTGGCCCCATCTTGTGCAGGAAGTGTTGTTGTTCCATTCAATCCAGTTAGAAGCTTGCCTCTAAATTCCTCTTTGCTGTAGATTTGTTTTTACTGTGACTTAGAGTTCTTAGTTCAATTCATTATATACCTGGTTAGCTTTATTCAGTTGTTAGTAAGCCACATATCCAACTTCATGCAAGTGTGTCTTTATTTTGGAACAAAATAGCTTAGGAAGCCATTAAAGTTGCAGGTTTTGCTCTTCGTATAGGATAGTCACGAGTTCGGTCGCTTCACATTGCATGACTCGCAGTAAAATCCCGCTAGGAATCGCATAAGCCAAGCTCTGTACTCTTGCGCTATCCCTCTCCTACTCGCATTCTCGGTGTGCATTACAGAGCTGTCCTTGTCCCAAAATCTACTCCTATCGGTGCTAGCATTACACGCTTTGCACGGATCCAAGTGAACACCAAAGAGCGAGAAGATCATGCGAGGGACGAGATCACATACACCATCGGATTCACCACCATTACTGCAAGGAGTCCGGGTTTTAAAATTTCAAAGTTCTAGTGATTTATATCAAATAGAGTAGTTAATCGCTTTATTTCATTTTCATTCTATTCTCGATATTGCCAGGGAAGCTGTGGGGATTGATAGTTTCTGAGAAACTATGATTCACTCCTCACTTCTGAGGTAGGATCGAGAATCTTGTAGGTAGATTAGACAGGCTATCTTATTTATTTAGAATAATTCTACAAATCGCACAGGCAAATAACCACACTCGGTTATCTTGTCTGTTTTAAATTATTGTTTAGTTATTATTTCTAGATACGCTTAAAATAGTTTGTTTTTCTTAGAATTGTTAGAATATTTCTTAGAAAGATAAAGTTATATGCAGTTAGATTTATTTCACGTAGTTAGAATTTATTTCATTACAGTTAGATTACATTTTGTTTCGTATGACAATAACGGGACCTCAGGAGCCCAGGGAATATATATTTGAGCCAATCGTGCCTCAACCAAACCTCGCCACAGCGATAGTTGACATAGACCAAAATCTCAGGATACAAGTATTCCGAACAACCATAGATCTCCAACTGATCAGTTCACAGTTAAGAGGATTAAACATAGAAGACGACCAAGCACATGCGTTTTGGTCAAGTCAGCCAAACTACAGATTACCCTAGAAAATATCCACATGACTGTAGAAGGGCTCGAAAGAGAACAAACATTCGAGTGTGATCCTCTAGTTCCTGACGGCAGACCTGGAGACATCCTAGTAGATATATATACCGACTTAAGAATCCGGGTTGCGAGAACGCTGTGTAAGGTATTACGAGAAGATCGCACAACTATTGGTTCTAAACGTAGAAGTGAAAAGGCTTACGATTCTTGGATACTAGGAATTAGAACTTGATCTCGCGTATGACCATAACGGGACCGCAACAACCAAGAGTCATGGTTGTGATCCGAGATCCCACTGACCCAGCGAATCCACAAGTCGGTTAGATATAGACACGGCCTACGCACACTAGTATTTTAGTCCACCCCACTTCCACCTATCATCATCGAACAATGTCCTTACTAGATATGGCGGCTAATGAAGCTAGGGAATTCGGACTAGGCCAGAAAATCGTCCATAGAATCGATTGTATTCATCATCCACTATATGACCTTATCAGGAGAAATACACGAAACAATCCCGGGTCATTTCCCACGCATTCCACAACCCATAGATCGAATCACGCCGAGCTCGATATTGATTGGAGCCTTGAGCGAGTCATCCTGCTGATCGATCAATCACACCGATCCAAGTTAGAAGGGCCTTCTTTGCCTTAGATTTGCAAATTCCACTAGTGCGTATCAAAGACATTAGGACCGCCTAACTAGTTCATCTGCATATTCTACCCCCACCGGCTATCTCGGCACGACCTCGAGAGGTCGGGTACGCGGAAGAGTCACTTGTAGATTCTCACGCTCGCCTGTCACTTTTCCGGCGTACAAAATTGGTGAACCCGACATGAAACAAACAACTGTTTCACCTTCTGTACCTCATTAGCCTTCACATCAGATTCACCAACAAAATTGGTGAACCCGACGTGAACCAAACAATTGTTTCACCTTCTCTTTGAGAAGTTTCATCTTCTCTCTTTCACCTTCGCTCTTTCCCATTATTCTGCGGGTATTCATATACCCCCCGAATATGTCGGGATTTGATGCATACGGCAGACCCCTCCTGGGTCTTGAGGCATACTACGCCCAACAGAATAGGGAATCATCACCCTCACTCTCAGTATGTAGATGGTAACAACTATTTAACTAATCAGTTGTCAACTCAAACCCCAAGAACCAGATATAGTTTGTCTCTTCAAACCGAGGAGTTAGATCAACTCCCTCGAACCCAACAAACAGAGCCTTCAGGTTCAAACAATATGACGTTTACCAGAGAAACTGGTTCGTCTCCTCAAATACTACTCAGACCACATATTAGTAGACAATCAGACCCATACCTGGTCTTAGACGATGGACAATCAATACCTTATCCTAGGAGTGAACAACGCTCCGGGGTATGTACCCACCTATAGGAGGTTTACAAGTACAACCCGAGACCTCTTTTCAAGAAAATACCTCTACAGGGAATATTCTTGGAGAAACTTGGAAAGATAGCAATCAGTTCATGATAGGCTATCACATGCCTATACAACACTAGGGTATACTGACAAACGCCGCTCGGGCGAAGTCACCGTGAATTCACCAAATGAAGTCATTTCAACGTTAGTAGAAAGAGTGAGAGGGTTAGAACTTGCTCAAGCAAATCAAAATTCTCCATTCATGAAAATGGGGAGTTCAATCCTCCATACCACTCGGCCAAGTAGATCTCCTCACGGGAGTAGGCACGTTAGGCATGCCTCCCAATTTCCTCAACAAACGCCAACAAGGCCCACCATCTCTAACACTATTCCTCCGGTCTAGTGACAAACAACCCATTCCTTGACAATACCCCATCCTATTTAAACATGTACTCTAAATCCCCACAAGGAGATATGTTCTCCTCTCCGGCATGTTTGCTCCAACACAGAGGACCTCCCTATGCCCCCTGCCAACGCATATCTTTGCACCGTATCAACAACCTATCCCACCACCTTGCTCCTCAGAACCACCATCAATGGTGAAAGCTATGCGATAGGGATGTATTGAGAATATCTAAAGGAACCCTTAGATTTCACCATACGAAGCGTCATGCTTCCAAGACCTCTCCCTGATTTGCCCAAATTCAAAGGCGAGGAGATCAAACGTGCATATCAAAGCTTACGTTATAGCCATATGAGAATTACTCCCTTGGGATGGGGTTGTTGCTAAAATATTTCCCAAAACCTTGGAAGGCATTGCTCTCGATTGGTATTATAGAATACCTGAAGCTTCCATACATTCATTTAAACAACTCGTGTCAGAGTTCATCAAAGCCTTTGACATGAATAAACTATTGAGAACAGGAATCAGGGAATTCTTACATATCAAACAAGAACACAATGAATCTGTCACCCACTTCATCCAGAGGTGGCGTACAGTTCTTTATTCATCAGCAAGTGCTCCAAACATGGATCAGATGGAACTATGTGATTTATTCCTTCATTCTCTCAGCAGAGAAGTGAAGGAAGAAGTCCAGAAGTTCCCACTAAGGACTTATGATGAGGTACTTGAGAGCGCTCTACGAATTGATCAAGCAGCAATAGATAGTGGTCGTAAGACTTACGGAGCAAATGGGAGGTTAATCGCCTCCACTCAAAATACTAAAACTACCACAAATATCAATCAAGGACCCAAAATACTTAACAAAAATCGTGGGGTAACAACGGATGGGGTAACCGACCAGCCCAAGAGGGTAAATGTCGTTAATACTCCGTCACAAACAAACAACCAGCGGAACAACAACTTTACCCCAGCAGTCAATACAGTGGATTTTAACCATCCACAACAACAACAACAACAACAACGGTGAAATCCCATGCAAGGGCCAAGCCAAAACTCATTTGGTTACCAAAACCAAAGTCAAAACCAAAAACAACAATTCCAAAACTTTGGTCCTAATAGGCAACAGTTTGATCGGAATTTTAGGGCACAATACACACCAAACCAACAAAGCAGAATTATAACCCCAATTCTTATTGTGGTTTCCATAAAATTATGGTCACGACACTAGAGAACGTGCCATGACTACTGATAAATTTATGCAACGTTTGCGAGAAGAATAAAGACAGTTCTTCATGCACTGTTCTTGGCAGATCCCGTCTCATCACAACCAAATACGCTCGCAGGGGCAGTTTCCCCTCAGAATGCTCCCCTCAGGATCTTTAACGATCCGCTCCCAAATCATGATGGCAATAGGCTGAATCCAACCGGAACAAACAAAGGTGCAATAACGGGAAACAATGATCATGAAGCTTGACTTCATTAAATCCATCAGTTGCGCCACAGTTGGGAGCTCAACCAAGACCTAAGATAGTTAGTTTGGTAGAATTAGACGCTGAACTACCTATCGAAGCTATAACAAGAACACGAGAGTATTTCTCTCAATGAGAGCCCAAGTCATCTGCCAGAGGACAGGATAGAGTCAAGCCAAATAATTGAAAAACCCATCGGTGCACTATGATTTAATTAGTGACCTAACAAAGACCTTTTGACACATTTCATTTTTGGACTTGCTAAAGAACTCTCCCCCTCACAGAGCTGCTCTTTTAGGTCTAGGCCATCTAATTAACATCACTCCACCTCCTGAAACACAAGTAAATCACGTAGATTTTGACATCCACCCTCGGGGGCAGCGGAGACAAGGATGTCGAATTCATCTTCGAAATAAGTAAAATGCCCACAAATGCTTTGAGATTGCACGCCGAGGTGACCCAAACCTTACACTTACAGTGTGGGTTTTATAATAACTATGTAAAAACGGGCAATGGTTGTGCACAGGGCGCGGTTAACATAGTCCCTTTCTCTTTCCTCCAAAAACTTGGATATGGAGAAAGAATCTGTTCCACTACACGAAACACCTTGAGAGGCTATGATAGCCTTAAAGCCACTTCGATAGGAACTATAATCTGCCGGTCACCTTAGGCCCAAAACCATCTTGACTGAATTTTATATTATAGATCGGGAAACTAACTATAATATGATCCTCGGCCGACCTTGGATACATCGAATGAAGGCAATCCCTTCCACGCTATTTCAGAAGTAAGATTCTTGCATCCTGGGAAAGGTATTGTAGTGGCGACCCAAAACCTTCGATTTGCACCTAGCTGATTTAAAGAAAAGACCGGTGCGCTCGAATTCGAAGCGCCAACAAACCAACTTAATAAACCCTCGACCCAAAGCCGAGAGGAAAATTTGATACCTACGGACAGATCTTGAAACTACCGGCCATAGCCAAAACAACTCCAACCCCTAAAGGTAAAACTAAAGCAGTATCATTAGGGACTACTTTGTGAAAATCGTTGAATTGATAGAACAAGATTCACCAATGTTCTTACCATTCGATTCGAGTAGGCATGGGATTTTCCCTAGGTGTTGGTTCCTTGCCATGTGAAGCTCTCGTATGGTAGAAGTAGAGTGTGCAAACGTGAGATACCCCAACATCTATACTCTTGGCTAAGTATTGGACTCTCCATTTCGATGGAGCTAAATGCCGTTATGGAGTGGGGCGGGTATAATTCTTACCTCACCAGGAGAAGGTCCTCCCATTCTCTTTTAAGTTAAACTTTGAAAGCAACAAACAAAATTTGAAAGACATTCTCCTTAAAACGGTGAAAGAAAACAAGCGAGATTGGAATTTGAAGTTATATCCGGCCTTGTCAGGCCCACCGAACCTCAATAAGAACACCAGCGGGAGAAACTCCTTTCTCGCTAGTATTTGGGGCGAAGCGGTTCTCCCGCTTGAGGTCGAAATACCCGGTCTCCGTATTTCACTCTGAGGATTCGGATGAAGACGCTTACGAGAGAAGCACGTCTCTCCCAACTAGAAAGCCTAGATGAAACTAGGTTAGATCTTTGAGCAGCGGCATAGAGCTTATGCTGACCGAATGTGCCGGCAGTATAACAAGAAGGTTTATGACGCGATATATACGAAGGTGATCTAGTTCTAAGACTAGGCAAGCCGAATCGACAAGAAGACGGCGAAGGGAGGAAATTCCGGCCCAAATGGTTGGGCCCATACCGAGTCACGAAGGACTATGGAAATGGTGCATACCTCTTATGCACGCTAGAAGGTGAGGAATTTGGCGAAACAGTCAATTCCCTGCACCTCAAGCGTTTCTACGCATAAGCAGCTAGCACTACTTATATAACTATCTACATTGCATCTTCATATAGATTTAGATCATTTTGTCCACTTGTTCTTACACAAATTGTGATCAAGGAATCTATTCTCAAAGTAATTCATTACAAACTCATGATGTTGTTGGCACAAAACTTTCTAATCATATCTCTCCATTTTCGCGATATCATCAATCACTTCAGAATCTTTTATCAAATAAAATCAAACATGACGAAGTCTTAACGGTAACCATACCAAGATCTGCAAGTTTTTTCTCGCTTTGATTTCTTCTTAGGATTGGTGTCTTGCCTATGGTGCATTCTAGAAGCTTCATGGTGTCACATCTATCCCATATATACATCTCTTTGGAAACAAGCATATCTTGACATTTTACTCAAAAAGACAAGTCAAAAGTGATTAAACGAGAAAATTTTATTTTTACACATTTCCTTGCCCTACCTGACCTTCGGTGATGAGCTTGCGTCTCTTACTAGTGACGTAGGGTTGGGAAAGGATGGAAATTCCCTTACTACTCGCTATGCCTTGCCCACGGTGATAAACCCACGCTTCTTACTAGTAGCATGGGGCAAAGTGTAGGGGTCTCTGACAAACAATGCAAACGTTAAAAGGTCATAAACAAACAATTCAAACTTTGAGTCAAAAGCGAATGAATCGGATGTTCAAAATTCCAAGAGAGTTAAAAATCCTAAAAACCAGATTTTGTCTACTATGTGGCCATCTACGGGTCTAAGTCTAGATAAACCATGCAAAGCAAGTTGCACCCAAAACTATGAAGTCATTCGGGTGGAGTAAGCTTGTAGTTTTCAATTTGGTTCCACCAAAGCTTTGTCTGTCTTTCATCACTATCGTTTCACCATATTTCATACACTTGCGCCCTTCTTGGCTCTTGGTGATGAGCCCTCGCATCCTACTAGTTGCGTGGAGTTAGGAGTGGGGCAAGTTAATCTGTTCATCATACTGGTTATTTTCATCGCTTTGCCAAAATAATCATGAGGTATCCAAATTGCTCATAGAAGCTAAGATTTAAGATCACAGTATATCTACAATATCATGCATCGCATCATAAAACACAAAAAGAAAGCAAGCATTTGCATCATACATTCTCCATTGCATACATCCTAGAAAGCATATAAAACATACATCGTAGTATACACGAGAAAGCTGAAAGCAGAAAGGGAAAACACGAGTGACAAGTTTTGATCCAAAACGAATGCATATATATAAATAATCAATGTTTATATACAATGCCATCATGCTCTAGAGCATGGTCAAAATGCTCAAAGATCCCGTGATATACAAAAGAATCTATACTACAAAGCATCTGAGGGCCAAGTCGCCTCTCGGCCCCTACGTGACCCCTCTCGAGGGTGCGCAGCCTCACTAGGACTCCGGCTACGGCTGGCGCTCACGAATGCACGGAGGGCTCGGGGTCTCGAGGAGCGGCCGCGGTCTCGCCACGAGAATGGCTCCTCATAAGACACTCGGCTGTCCTATAGCACTGCCCAACTCTCGTACGGAGAGTCGACACCATCCAGCCACATGCCAAACGGGAGCGAAGGCGTCGGTATGCTGCGGCTGCTGCCCGAGGGCTCCTCGGCATCTACGAGATAGCTCCGCACGGGTCCTATCTATAGGGATCATCGGGAATCGGTGCATACCTGCTGCAGATTAGATCCCGCCACTCGTCAACGATCTCTATAAACAAAGAAGAAAAATGAATTAGAAGCTAGGAAAGAGACTAAAATATACAAGATACAAGCACAAGGAGAGAGGGCGGTTGAAACAAATCTTAAATTAGACAAACATTGAAAGGAGAATAGGATAACTTACTCGGATCACCGGACCTCCAAGATGGGTCACTAGGGCCGGCGCCGCTGCGAGATGCGGCTGCCAGGCGAGGGGCTGCTCCTGTAGTAGGGGCAACATGACATCCCGCAACTGACTCATCCTCTCCACCATGGCCCTGGGAGAGTGGCTCCTCTAAAGCTAGATTCTCTCTCTCTGCACTCTGCTCGGCCCTCTCTACCTGCAAAATATCCTGAGTGTCATGCCACTTAGGATCGCTATCATCCGTCTGCTCTCTCAGGCCCTCCCTCCTGTAAGCTCCTCGGAATCGGAGTCGATATCATAGGGTCATCGCTGCTATGAGCGGGACCCGTGGCAATCTGAGCAAAGGTGCCGAGGCACCGGCTCTCCCTCTGGCCGAACTACCCTCCCGGCTGCAATAGGAGTGCCGGGAGTGATTCTTGTCAACCACGGCCTCTAGGCCCCCCCTCGGCCTCTCGGGTGATTAAGCTATAAAGCGGTGCCATTGGGGAAGCATGCCCGCATATGGAAGGCCGAGCTGGCGAGGAACTCGCCAAAAGGTGTACCTCCACCCGCCCCACACGGTCGATAAGCTGCCACCTCCACGCCTCTGCCATAGGGAATGAAGCGCTCATACACCCAACTCATAACTAGAGTAGGGTGGCTCAAAGCTTGTCCTCGTAAGCGGACCACCCTGTATAAGTCGTGATAAGTGGTCCCCAAAATATCTGCGCCCCAGGCATATATCCGACCATGCCCCTCTATCTGTGCAATGATGGGGGCCCAGCAGTATAGTAAGGTATCCCCTCCCTTGTCCCCGATCAGCCTCGAGGCAAGGATCCCCATGATAGCCTGTCGAAATACGGGGATGGGAAAAGAAGGAATGGATCTAACTCTCACTCCCTTCTTCGGCCCCGTGGAGATGGCTGCATCCCCCATGTAACCTGCCCACTGTGTAATCTGTGCTCGGGACCCTGCTGTCTCCAGTGTGAGTCTCCTCCCGATGATCGGGACCCCCAGGATACGGTAAACATCCTCCAAAGTGATGGTCCACTCACCGCGGACCCCTGGCAGTCGGAAAGTGTTCCGATCTGCATCCCAATATGAGAACAAGTCACAAAGAATGTGACTAGACGGTGTGACATGGGGCACGCGCGATATACGCAATATACCGGCCCTCTGTAATGTATCCTCCTCATCCTGAGAAAGGGCATCTAATACCCCCGAAAGCCAATCACACTCCCTCTCTCGAATCCATCGATGTACTCCTCTCGCTTTGCATACACCCAAAAACACACAAAATAGGGCAAGTTAGTATCTAATCAATGCCGAGAAGTCATAAAAGCATATAGAAATGATAAAAATACAAGTGCAATCTCAAAAGTTAAGTTCTTTTGCATTCTGTGCAAAACCGCCACCCCTGACGGGGGTGGTTTAGAATACCGCCGCCTTAAAGGCGGCGGTCGTGTAACCACCGCTCGAACAGGCGGTGCGGTCGTGGTCGAAAACCCGCGCGGGTTTTTAAACCTAAAAAAGCCCAAAAATGCAAAAATTGACCATTTTGACTAAAAACAAAGCCTACCCAGTGGCGCCCCCTAGATGGACCTTTTGAACCTAACATTTTCAAAAATAACCCCCCCATTACAAAGAATTTGCCATTTCAAATTTGAAGGGGGGAAAATGCAAAATTAAAGAAAACCGACCTGTGATCTCGCAGGGTGGCGTTCCACACGTGGGGGCATGATCGCTATCTCGCTCCGGACGTTTTGACTCTATTCACGTAAGAAACCGTCACCGTGGGTCCCGAGCTCAAAATCAATCGAATCGACTCGCGCAAATGAATAGGAAAATGGGCCCACTTTCGTATATATATCAATCTGCATTTCGTTTTAAAATGGCTTTTTCACGAGTTGAGGCTATTTGTTGGAGGTAAGTTTCTATCCCGCACAAATGGTACATTCTCTTTCCCTGTTATTTTAGCGTTTATCTTCCAAGTTATTGCATCTATCTGCACTTGAGTTCTCTTTTCATTTTGCGGTAGCGGGAATTTTAGAATGGCGTCATTTGACACACGGACGTGTAAGGTATAACTTCTAACTCCCCATTTTGGGACAACCATACTCGGACCCACCGTTTTATGCCTCTTCATGGCTAAAGCGCTTCTCGAGGGCAATATGTACATACCCAAAATCGTAAAGTCTTTATCTTGCCACAACAGATGAGTGTAACAAGTGCCCCAATGATGATCTGAGTCTCCTCATGAGGTGTTCGGGAGTCGAGGAAAAGCCTTGAAGTATGCGTTAACATCCCACATGCCTCGCTTTGCCCCGCGCCCTTTGTTTTCCCCTTTTTCCCTCTTTCTTTGGGTTCTTGACCTTGATGTGAAACCGCCGCCTGCAGGCGGCGGCGGTCTCATGACGCCACCACACGAATAGGGTGGCGGTCTCCTAACCGCCACCCCGCTCGAGAAGCGGCGGTCTGTGCATGTTTTCGAACACTCTTTTGGCGTGACCCGCATGAAATATCACGTTTTACCAGCATTTCTTTACCGACTTGAGCATGCATTAATGTTTTTGGTCCCTGGAATAGTGTTTTTCCTTTGTTTATTGTTTAGGAGTTCAATTTGATTTTCGTTTTTGAGTGTTGGAATTCTATAAATGCATGGTTTGTGTACATGAAAATGGTCAAATTTTGGTGAAGAATTTGGTGAAGAATTTAGTCGAATTTGGGCTGAGTTTGTGAAGAATTTGAGCTGGAGTTTTGGCCACCATTTTTCCTTGTTAGAGTCTTACGGTTTTTAGTATTTTGGGTAGCTCACTTAGGATTGATAGCATAGTTTATTTCATACTTGGTTAGTATTGCTCAGCTGTTGGTAAGCCACTGAGACCCATCTTGTGAGCGATTACATTGTTGTTCCATTCAATCCGGTTAGAAGCTTGCCTCTAAATTCCTCTTTACTGTAGATTTGTTTTTCTTGTGACTTAGAGTTATTAGTTGATTCATTATATACTGTTTAGCTTTATTGAGGTTGTTAGTAAGCCACATATCCAACATGCAAGCAAAGTGTCTTTATTTTGGAACAAAATAGCTTAGGAAGCCATTAAAGTTGCAGGTTTTGCTCTTCGTATAGGATAGTCACGAGTTCAGTCGCTTCACGTTGCATGACTCGCATGGAAAATCCCGCTAGGAATCGCATAAGCCAAGCTCTGTACTCTTGCGCTATCCCTCTCCTACTCGCATTCTCGGTTTGCATTAGAAATTTTGTCCTTGTCCCAAAATCTACTCCTATCGGTGCTAGCATTACACGCTTTTACGGATCCAGTGAACACAAAGAGCGAGAAGATCATGCGAGGGACGAGATCACATACACCATCGGATTCACCAGCATTCTGCGGAGTCCAGGGTTTTAAAATTTCAAAGTTCTAGTCGATTTATATCAAATAGAGTAGTTAATCACTTTATTTCATTTTCATTATATTCTCGATATTGCGGGGAAGGCTGTGGGGATTGATAGTTTAGAAACTATGATTCACTCCTCACTTACGAGGTAGGATCGAGAATCTTGTAAGTATATTAGACAAGGCTATCTTATTTATTTAGAATAATTCTACAAATCGCACGAATGCAAATAACCACACTCGGTTATCTTATCATTTTAAATTATTGTTTAGTTATTATTTCTAGATACGCTTAAAATAGTTTGTTTTTCTTAGAATTGTTAGAATATTTCTTAGAAGGATAAAGTTATATGCAGTTAGATTTATTTCACGTAGTTAGAATTTATTTCATTACAGTTAGATTACATTTTGTTTCGTATGACAATAACGGGACCTCAGGAGCCCAGGGAATATATATTTGAGCCAATCGTGCCTCAACCAAACCTCGCCACAACGATAGTTGACATAGACCAAAATCTTAGGATACAAGTATTCCGAACAACCATAAATCTCCAACTGATCAGTTCACAGTTAAGAGGATTAAACATAGAAGACGACCAAGCACATGCGTTTTGGTCAAGTCACCAAACTCTGATTACCCTAGAAAATATCCACATGGTGTAGAAGGGCTCAAAAGAGAACAAACATTCGAGTGTGATCCTCTAGTTCCACTGACGGAGCTGGAGACATCCTAGTAGATATAGATACCGACTTAAGAATCCAGGGTTGCGAGAATGCACAGTAAGGTATTACGAGAAGATCGCACAACTATTGGTTCTAAACGTAGAAGTGAAAAGGCTTACGATTAATGGATACTTAGGAATTAGAACTTGATCTCGCGTATGACCATAACGGGACGCAACAACCAAGAGTCTCATGGTTGTGATCCACAGATCCACAGCCCAACGAATCCACAAGTCGGTTAGATATAGACAACGCTCTGCCTACGCACACTAGTATTTCGGTCCACCCCACTTCCACCTATCATCATCGAACAATTGTCCTTACTAGATATGGCGGCTAATGAAGCTAGGGAATTACGGACTAGGCGGAAAATCATCCATAGAATCGATTGTATTTCATCATCCACTATATGACCTTAGCGGGAGAAATACACGAAACAATCCGGGTCATTTCCACGCATTCCACAACCCATAGATCGAATCACGCGAGCTCGATATTGATTGGAGCCTTGAGTAGTCATCCTCGTTGATCGATCTATCACACCAGTCCAAGTTAGAAGGGCCTTCTTTGCCTTAGATTTGCAAATTCCACTAGTGCGTATCGAAGACATTAGATTGCCTAACTAGTTCATCTGCATATTCTACCCCCACCTTTGGCTGTCTCGGCATGACCTCGAGAGGTCGGAGTGCACGCGGAAGAGTCACTGGTAGATTCTCACGCCGCCTGTCACTTTTCCGGCATACGAGATACCATAAAGCAGGTGTCCTCCAACTCACCGCTTGGAGTGAAACGTGAAAGCTGAGGTTCTTATCGAATCTGCGAGAAGATATTGTTCTCGCGAGGATTGCTTGATTGATATGAAGTCAAACTCTTTGCTCAAATCTAATCTTTTGTTGTTTTGTAGAGTGTAAGTTTTCATTGTGGTCTCATGCACCTCAGAGACTTGGTTTGTTATTAATTGAGAGTCTCCTAACACCCTGATGTCATTAACACTGAGCCTTTTAGCTAGGATGAGGCCAAGGAGGAGGGCTTCGTACTCAGTGTTGTTGTTTGTACATTCGAAATTTAGTTTAAAGGCGAATGGTAGGATCTTTCCTTCTGGTGAAGTAAAGATCACACCTTTGCCCCCATAATGACATCTAGCTCCATCGAAATGAAGAGTCCAATATTTAGTTGGGAAGATGGACGTTGGGACATTTGTTCTATCTATTTCATCCGCTTCGGTTACTTCTACCATGCAAAGTTCTTCTGCTGGAAGAGAACCAACTCCTAGGGTATATCCCATGCCTACATAATCAAATGGCAGGAAAATTGGTAGATCTTGTTCTAGCAATTCGATAATTTTTGCCATAGTTCCTAATGATATTGTTTCTACAAAGTGTTAGCCTCTTCCTTGAGGGCTGGGATATTCTTGATTAGGTTCGTAACTTCTAACTCCGTTGTAGGTACCAACTTTCCTTCCGGTTTCGAGTCGGTTGGCTTGTTAAGTTGGTTTGTTGGGAGTTCAAACTCAGAGTGAACACCTGGTATTTTCTTTAGGTCTGCTAGGTGTATATCAAATGGTTTCGGATCACCTTTTGCTATGAATACCTTTCCTAAGTGCAAGAATCTTACTTCTTGGAATAATGTAGAAGGGATTGCCTTCATACGGTGTATCCATAGTCGGCCGAGGATCATATTATAGTTGGTTTCCCGATCTATAATATAAAACTCGATGAGGATTTATTTGGGTCCTAAGTTTCTTGGTAGTATTATAGTCCCAATTGAAGTGGCCTTAAGGCTATCATAGCCTCTTAGTGTATTCTGAGTCGTGGAACAATTTGTCTCTCCATACCCTAGCTTTTGAAGAAAAGAGAAGGGGATTATGTTAAATGCTGCCCCATCATCAACCATTGCGCATTTAACGTAATTGTTATAAACCCACACTTACAAATGTAAGGTTGGATCACCTCTATATGCAATCTCGGTGCCCATTGGCACTTTATTTATTCGAATATAAACTCGATATCCCTATCCGGCTTCCGAGGAGTGGATATCAAAGTCTATATGGTTTACCTGTGTTTCGGGAGGTGGAGTGATGTTAATTAAATGACCTAAACCTAATGCTTCTAAAAGAGTAGCCCTATGGGTAGGAGAGTTCTTCAATAAATCCAAAAAGGAGATATGAGAGAAGGTCTTTGTTAGGTCATTAATTAAATCATAGGTACCTATGGGTTTTACTAACGGTTGTTGAATGTTATCTGTCTCTAGCGGGTAACTTGGACTTGGCTAAGAGGAATACTCTCGTGTCCTTGTTACAGCTTCCATGGGTAGCTCAGTGTCTAACTCCACCAAACTGACTATCTTGGGTCGTAGCTGATTTCCTAATTGTGGTGTGACAGGTGGATTTAGTGAAGTCGAGGCTTCATGATCATTGTTTCCTATCATTACGCTCTTGTTTGTCCCATTTGGATTTAATTTGTTGTTATTGTGATTTGGGAGCAGATCGTTGAAGATCTTGAGGGGTGCATTTTGAGGGGAGACTACTCCTATGAAGGTATTTGGGGTAGGTGATGTAGGATCTGCTAAGAACATGTCTATGAAAAGTTTTCTTTGTTCTTCTGGCAGACGTTGCATGAATTTATTGTAATCGCAGCAAGTCCTAGTGTTGTGGCCTTGAATTTTGTGGAAACCACAATACGAGTTAGGATTGTAATTCCTAGGTTGTTGGTTTGGCGCATATTGTGGTCCAAAACTCTGATTAAACCATTGACCATTAGGATTTTGTGTTTGTTGTCTTTGGTTTTGGTTTTGGTTCTGATATCTAGTTGAATTTTGACTTGGACCGTGTGTCTGGGTCTTCCTTTGTTGTTGTTGTTGTTGTGGATGATTAAAATCCACTGTATTGATTGTCGGGGTAAAGTTGTTGTTTTGTTGATTGTTAATCGGTGGTGGAGCATTTACAACATTTGTTTTTTTGTTTGGTCGGTTACTCCATCTGTGGTTATGCCACAATTTTTGTTAAGGATTTTAGGTCCTTGATTGACGTTTGCGGTAGTAGGATAAGTCGTAGTATTCTAGTTAGGGGTGATTAGCCTCCCATTTGTTCCATACGTCTTGTGACCGCTATCTATTGCCGCTTGATCTATTCGGAGAGCACTCTCAAGTACTTCATCGTAAGTCCTTAGTGGGAACTTATGGACTTCTTCCTTTACCTCTCTGCTGAGAGAATGAAGGAATAAATCACATAGTTCCATTTGGTCCATATTTGGAGCACTTGCCGAAGAATAAAGGACTGTATGCCATCTTTGGATGAAGTGAGCAATAGATTCATTGTGTTCTTGTTTAATGTGCAAGAACTCCTTGATTCCTGTTCTCAATAGTTTTTTCATGTCAAACGCCTTGATGAACTCTGAAACGAGTTGTTTAAATGAATGTATGGAAGCTTCAGGTATTCTGTAATACCAATTGAGGGCAATGCCCTCTAATGTTTTGGGAAATATTTTAGCAACAACCCCGTCCCAAGGGAGCAGTTCTCGAATAGCTGTGGCGTAGGCCTTGATATGTGCATTCGGGTCTCCTTCCCCTTTGTATTTGGGAAAATCAGGAAGAGGTCTTGGAAGCATGATGCTTCGTATAGTGAAGTCTAAGGGTTCTTTCAAATATTCTGAATAAGTCCCTATCGCATAGGTTTCGACCACCGATGGTGCCTGCTGAGGGGGTGGAGGTGGGATGGTTTTTCGGTATGGCATGGCATATGCATTCACGGGGGCATAAGGAAATCCCCTGTTGTTAAGCAAACATCTTTGGGAGAAGAGAACATATCTCCTTGCGGTGATTTCGAATATATGTTCAAGTATGGAGGAGTATTGCCAGGAATGGATTATTTTGTACTAGACTAGGAGGTGTCATATTTTCCACTGGAATGGTGTTAGAAAATGTGGTTCTAGTTGGGGTTTGTTGCGAATACTGAGGAGGCATGCCCAATGTGCCTATTCTTGTTAGGAGGTATACTTGGCAGGACAATGAGGAGGATTGAAATTTCCTACCTACATGAATTGAGAATTTTGACTTGCTTGAGCAAGCTCTAACCCTCTAAATTTTTCTACTAAAGTTGAGATGACTTCATCTGGTGAAGTCACATGATATTTTCCTTAGTGGTGTTTTCATACATCCACGAGGTTATATAGGCATGTGGTACCCCGCTATGAATTGATCATTTCCTGCCAAGTTTCACCGAGGGTATTTCCTATAGGTAGTGGCATGGAGGTGTTTTCTTGAAAAGAGACCTCGGGTTGTGTTTGTAAACTTCCTATAGGTAGGTACATACTCCAAGAGTGTTGTTCATTCCTGGCATAATGCTTGAATGTTCATCATCTAAAAATGGATATGGATCTGATTGTCTACTAATTTACGGTTTAAGCAATACGAAGAGACAAACAGATTCTCCTGTAAATGTCATGGCATCCGAGCACAAGGCTCTGGGTGTTACGTTTGAGCGTGCTTTGATCCAACTCCTCTATTTGGAAAGAAGAACTAAATCTAGTCCTTGGGGTGGAGTTTGTGTTGACAATTGGTTAGTTGAATAGTTTTCACCCCATGCTGAGAGTGAGGGTGATGGTTATCTATTCTAGTTGATCGTAATATGCTTCAAGACCTAGGAGAGGTCTGCCATATGCATTGAATCCCAACATATTCGGGGGTATATGAATACCTACAGAATAATGGGAAAGACTGAAATCGGATGGAAGAAATATGAAACACTAAATGGGGAAAGGTAAAGGGGAAGCAACTATTATTCGTTCACGTCGGGTTCACCAATTTTGTTGGTGAAGCTGATGTGAAGGCTAATGAGGTAGAGAAAGCGCAAAGTACCAATTTGGAATAACAAGTAGAAATGTGAATTTGAATCGAGAAGGTTGCGTGTTCGGTTCACGTCGGGTTCACCAATTTTGTATGATGGAAAAGTGACAAGTGAGCATGGGAATCTACAAGTAACTCTTCCTCGCACCCGACATCCCGAGCTCATGGGGATGGACTATGCGTGGGATGCAGACAAGCTAGTTAGGAAATCTTATGTCTTCGACGCACACTAATGGAATATGCAAATCTAAGGCAAAGAAGGCCCTCCTAACCTGAACTAGTGTGATAGATCGGTCGGCGAGGATGACTGCTCGAAGGCTCCAATCAATATCGAGCTCTGGCATGATCCGATCTATAGGTTGTGGGATACGGGGAAAATGACCTGGGATTGTTTCGTGTATATCTCCAGACAGGGTCATAAGATGGATGATGGGTATAGTGGATTCTATGGTTGATTCTCTGGTCTAGTCAGAAATCCTTAGCTTTGTTAGCTGTTATATCTAACAAGGATAACTGTGTGATAATGGTTGGTGGAAGTGGAGTGGATCTAAATACTAATGTGTGTAAGCCAACATCTACGTCTGATTGACTTGTGGACTCGTTGGGTTGTGGGATTTGTGGATCACAACCGTAGATTCGTGGTTGTTGAGGACCTCCTATGGTCATGTGCGGAATCAATCCCTAATCCCTAGTATCTAGTAGTTGTATGCCTTTTCGGCCTCTATATTTAGAACTGTAAATTGTGTAATCTTCTCGAGTACCTTACAGGCGTTCTGGCAACCTGAATTCTTAAGCTAGTGTCTATGTCAGTGAAAATATCTCTGCGTCTAGTTGTGGGACCAAAGGGTCACAACCGAACATTTGCTCTCTTTCAAGCCCTTCTACAGTCATGTGGATATTTATCTAGGGTAATCTGTAGTTTGGCTGGTTTGACCAAAACGTGTGTGCTTGGTCATCTTCTATGTTTAACCCTCTTAACTATGAGCTGATCTGTTGTAAGTCTGTTGTTGTTCGGAAGACTTGGATTCTAAGATTCTGATCTATATCAGTTATTTCCGTAACGAGATTGGGCTGAGGCACTATTGGCTCGAACACGTATTCTCTGGGCTCCCTAGGTCCCGTGATTGTCATGCAAAAGGAAATGATATAATTCTAACTGCAGCAAAGTAAAATTAACTATGTAAAGTATGTTTACAACATATATAACTTCTCTATTTTTGTGTTTTTCTGATGAACTATTTGAACGATCTTGAAAGAGCAACTATTTAAGATATCTAGAAATTGACAACTAAACTAATAACGAAATTAAAACAAACAAAGCAGCCGAGTATAGCTACTTTCCTGTGTAGTTGTAAATCTATTCTAAATAACCAGATAACTAATCTAATCTATTTGAAAGACTCTCGATCCTACCTCAGAAGTGAGGAGTGAATCATAGTTTCTTAGAAACTATCAATCCCCACTTCCCAACAAAATATCGAAAGTGAGATTAACTGAAATGAAATGATTGACTACTCTATTTGATATGTTTTAACTAGAAATTTGAAAGCTTGAACCTGGATTTTGCAGAACAGTGGTGAATCCGGTTGTGTGTGGCTTTGTCCCCTCAGTGTGATCTCTTCGTTCCTTTGTGCTCACGTGAATCCTAGAAAAGTGTGTGATGTTAGCATCAATAGAAGTAGGTATTGGGACAGTGGCAGTTTAGGATGCAGACTGAATACAATGCAAGTAGGAGAGGGATAATGCAAGAGAACAGAGCTTGGCTTATGCAATTCCTAGTGGGATTTATTACAAGTCATACAACATAAAATGTTTAGAACCTGAAACTATCCTATTTGATGAACAAGACTTGCAACTTTAATGGCTTCCTACTAAAAATCAAACTATCCTATTCCAATGAATTGCATGAAATAGTAACAACACTAGCACAAGAAGATTATGTGGCTTCCTAATAGCTAAACAACACTAACCATGCATGCAACAAATAAAACTATGAATCCTAAGCAAAATTGAAAGACTAAGCTATTGAAATGAGAAATTAAGAGGCAAATTTGAGGGGCCATTTGCTTGAGCACAAGCCAACTATTTATAGAATTCTCATTTACCCAAAGGTGAAAACCAAATTGAACTCTTTAACCATAAACAATGTAAAAACACTATTCCAGGGAACCAGAATCATAAATATAAGCAAAGGCGGTGAAAAAAAGTGAGTAGCGTTGAAATTTACGTGAGTCGCATTAAAAGAACATCTAGGAAAATGCATGAAGGACCACCGCCCTAAGCATGGCGGCGATTCTGAGGACCGCTTCCTTGCAGGTGGTGGTCATGAGACTACCGCCACCTGGGCAGGTGGTGGCGATTTCGTCCTTTGAAGACCAAAATGCAAAGAAAAGGAGGGGAGAAGAGAAAACAAAGCACGCAGGGGCTAAGCGGGGCATGTGGGATGTTAACACATACTTAGAGAGATTTTGGATCCCGAACACCTTGCAAGGAGACCTATATCATCATTGGGGCACGTGTAACTGTGTTCTGGTGGTGTAGTACCCTACAATTTTTGGTACATACTGATTACCACCTTGAGTCAAGATCATATAACTTGAAATTTGAATTGGAGGAAGTAGTTATGAATTGTAGAAGATAAGTTTGAGAGGGAAGTACGTTTGGAATCTTCCTAATAGGTTAAAGGTGTTTTTAAATGTGCTTGAAAGATATTTTCACATATTTCATTGTTGAAGAATCCATGAACTGTATGTATCTTTCTTGATTATGGAGTACGAGTTAAGTTTTTATACCTTTTTATATTTGATTAATTATAAATTACATAGAATTGATGCTTATTAGAATGTACAAGTTAGTTTCAGAGATGATGAAGTTGTATGAGGAAAAGTTGTTACAATAAGTTTCTTTATGCAAAGGTTTTGAACTAAGAACCTAAAACCGATCGATAAAACAAGGATTGCAAGATTTTGAAAGATTCAGGAATTGAAATTTTGTATTGATGTTATCAGGGTTATTACAAACATTCAATAAAAATTGAGTCATAAAATTCAGACCCGTAAAAGTTATAGCAATCATATTTCTCGTCACCAAGACTCGCAAATATGACAATGGCCAAATTTCTAAAATGATGATAAATGGAGTTAGGGTCCATTCCAGGGGTTAAAAATTACATGAACATTTGGAAGGAGGTAATAAAATATAATAAGAGGTTTCAGGAGATGAATATGAGTGGAAGTATGAAAACCATGAAATGACCATGGAAAGGGCTTGAGAAGGCCTAGTAGAAGAAGTTAGTACAAGGAGCATGGTGATAGAAAAGAGATTTGCATTGTGAGTTGAGAAATTAAATTTAGTAAACATCTTAAGGAGGATAAAGGGTACTCAAAAATACTTTCATCTTTTTATGGGTCCTTCTAGATATCTCCCAACACCAACTCACCATTGGAATAGGCCCAAGAAGCCTAATAGGACAATTTTTGAGATTTTGAGGAAAGGTGACTTTGTATTTTGTTTCCACACAAGTTGTTTGTTGATTTGGCATGAATACACTTAGTAAAAAAGGTACAAGATGAAGTAATCTCTTAAGAACCTCTTAAAAACCAATAAATGCATGTTTTAGAGTGAGAGAAGGCAAGTCTTAAGGGTTCAAAACAGGGCAGTTTAAGGAGTTTGGATAAGAGGTGTTGTTTGCTATTATTTCTAACTGATTTGTTGTTGTAATTGCATATCCTAAGCATAAGTACAGGGTATATCAAGTATCTAACTCTCATAGTTTCATATAAATCAGATTTGCATGCTTTGTCTTAAGTAAAACTTACGGATCAAGAAGTTATTTTAGTAACTCAAGGTGAAGGAAGAATATAAAATGAGATAGGAATGGAAAGAAGGATAAGAAGTTTCAAGACAATGATTATATTTTGAGAAAATTATAATAAATTCAAGGTCGAGGAAGAATTAAAATAGGTTATTGAATATTTTGAGTGCAACAAGAACAAGAGAGCATACTAAGAAGCCAAAACAAGAAAAATGACTTGAATGAAGTTAGGAAGGTGGATGATTGTGGTTAAAGGCATGAAAAAGATAAATTTTAGTGGGAAATTTGTTTCAAGTGTGGAGAAATAGGGGTAAGCCTTAAAACCCTAACAAGCTACTTCAAACCCTAAGTAGACCTAGTTGTCTAATGAAGGAAAAGGTGAATGAGTGAGCTAGGGAGAATAGGTAAAGAGTTGAGAAATAAAACTTTGCATGAAGTTGTAAGGCCCAAATGGGTACTTGAAAAGGTAAACATATTGTCTTGAAAGTTTATAGATTGTCCAAAACACTAAGACTTGTCCATTTGGAGGGCTAATTGCAAGATTTGGGCTAAAATGGTATTTTGAGAATAAAATAAAATTGGTGAAGGATGGAACTTTGAAACTTTTTAGACACCTAAATTGACATAATGGGTATCCAAATATATTACCAATAAAATTTAACTCCTTGTTTTGTGTGATTTACATCGAATTTGTCTAAAAGGAGGGTTACAAGCCTAGGTGAAGGTCAAAAAGGAAAATGAAGAAAATTGAAGGTATGATACTTTGAAAAGTGTATGATCATGTTTACCTAATGTGTTTAAGCATGTTTGAAGTGAATATAGCCTTAGGTGCATTGTTTTGGTTCATTTTTGGATTTTGAGAAAGTTTAAGGCTTCTTGAGAAACAAGTTCTTGGATTGACAAAGAAGACTGCTCTTGGTTCTTGAATGTTGAGATATTGAAGATCCTTCTCTCGCATCAGGACTCAAAATGTCAAGAAATCTTATTTCATGGGTAGCGTCCCTAGAATTTAGCTTGTTAATAAAAATTACTATCAACACAAAAGGAAAGTCATTTTGAGAATAAATTCTAAATAGCCTATATAAATACATATTAAGATGAAGGAAAAGTAGAAGAGTGAGTTAAGTCCCTCCCCTTTTATATCAATGTTATTAAGAAAAATACATATTTTCATGATCAATAGTGGTACCAATAACATGTTGGTGTTATTTTATGTTTATTTGTTAGGAATTTAACAAGAATATGTTATATTATTTTCTAACAGATGGATATTTATGTGACATGTATCACTTATACCCATGTGGAAAAGGGAGAAACATTCATATTTGGTACATCATTTGAGATAATCCATATGATTAAATACTTTCCTCTAGTCATTTAAGCTTGTCTAGACATTATTATATTATAATAGAATGTTATGATATATCTTATGTATCTATTAAAAATAAAATTTCACTCTATAGGAATCCATTTGATCCACAATCCAATACATTTAATAACACATGGGTGATTTAAAAGAATCAAAATATTATTAGAGGAATAAGATCGAATAGATATATGATAATAAGAAATATCTACTAAGGAATGATAAGCAAGTGTGAACAATAGAGAGATAAGAGTGACTCAACATGTATCCGAGTTCATGGACTGATTCTAGATTAGAAACAATGTATAACATGATAGATTTATGTTGGGTATGATTCTTATGGAATACTAATACATGCAAGGCTTCCATATAGAAGCTACCAAAAGGGGGACAAGACTGCTGAGGCACCAATTTCCTAACTAGGTGCTAGTGGCACAGAAACGAGTCCATATCTCGATCTTTTCAAGGTTTGGACTTGTTTTCTTCCTTCACTATTTTTCACTCTAGCTCTTCTATATGGTTTCACTTTCACACTTGAACCTATAAAATAAACCCTAGTTACCTATATAAGGATCAAACACACATTAGATTCAATAAATAATGCATATGTTTGAGTTGGAATGACCTTGGTTGTCACCCCAATGTGATTTTCAATGAGATTTGCACTATATTTCAAACTCATTAAAAGTGTGTGTGTGTGTGTGTGTGTGTGTGTGTGTGTGTGTGTGTGTGTGTGTGTGTGTGTGTGTGTGTGTGTGTGTGTGTGTGTGCTAGAATAATCTCCCTTGAAGCTAGGTTTCCTATGTGTTAGTTGCATGAAGATAGCAGGATACAACTACTTTTCCCCCAAGATGAATGTGTGAGATGGAATTTAGAAATTTCCCTTCTTATGTAGTGAATGATGTAGCCCAAATGCAATCCTTGAATATTGCTCTTTTCCCAAGTAGTAGATAGGAATTAATAACCCAATTTTCCCACCATTAATAATAGTGAGTAAGTCGTGTGTGTGTGTGTGTGTGTGTGTGTGTGTGTGTGTGTGTGTGTGTGTGTGTGTGTGTGTGTGTGTGTGTGTGTGTGTGTGTGTGTGTGTGTGTGTGTGTGTGTGTGTGATTCCCTTATTTGAATTTTTAACAACTAAAAAGGCTGACCAAAAGTGAGATGTAGTAATTTAGAAAATATAATAGTCAATGTGTCATTTCAAACTTGAGAAAGGGAGGGAAAAGGAAAAAAAGTGCTCAAAGGGGGCAATAAGCGTCTAGACACACATGACCCTAATGGGAAGTATTGTCTAGGATGCTTGGAATATAAAACATGAAATAATGAGATGGGTCACATGTTTTCCAATGTCCAAAAGTAAATTATTCATTCCAGAAAAGAAAATAATAGAATTATAAAAAGGGTAAAGCAATGTAAAAGGAAAAATAAGTGTTTTTAACATGTAGTTTCCTTTCTTAGGAATCATCCATATAATGACATACTTAGAGGCATGATGTAAACAAAAATTATGTGATTTCAAGTCTACATTTATCCCCAATTTATGCGGGTGAATGAATATTTAGTAGCATAAAGTAGCAAGAAGAGTTTACCTTGTGGAGAGCCAAAGGAGGTTATAACCAATAGTTTGTTAGATGTAAATTGATATCATGCCAAATGGAATTTGTAACATGTGTATCATGGAATATAAGAGGTGATGAGAACCCTAAGGGTGACCTTTTGTGCGTCTTAGAAATTATTCTTGTGTTTTTTATTTTAATATTGCCTTGTCCTTAGAGTTCTTGGCTTGAGATTCCTCCTTGTTCCATTTGTGTTACCTTTTCAGGATAAGGACAAACCTATAAAAGAAAATAAGTGTAGTCAATTCTCATGATATATGAAACTGAAATTTAACTCGAGATAAATCAACATAAAATTAAGTATTACAACATGTGATTCAAGGATAGAATACACTTGAATGTCATGAGATAAAAGATAGAATTGTTCTTGTGTGTTTGTTTCCTTAGAGATGGTTGGAAGAGTATCTTGAGGATTTAGGTATCCTCTTTTCATATCGATGATTTATGTGTCTTGTCACCGTATTGAGGATTCATGGGTCCTTCCACTAAGGGAAGAGTATTAGGAGAGCTGTAGAATTTTCCCTCCAACCATTGACACTTCCCCACAGATAAGTGCCATTACATATGGTCACAAACCCAAAAAAATTATATATGAATGACACATTATACCAAGCATAGTGTTTTCCTACATATGCTCTAGGTGTTACTTCTTATTTGATACTAGTAAAGAAAATGTAAACTAAGAAAGAAGAGTAATTAGTTACCTTTCTCAAAGTATGAAACTTGCCACTGATTTTGTTCTTGTTGTACCCTATAAGTAAATGTAACTAAGTATGTGCTCTTGGAATTTGAAAAATCTCGTCACTAAAAAACATGTTGAGCCTATATTGTAATTATTTCTTCCCCTAAGACAAAAATTACCAAATGGGACACTATCACTGTCGTTCTTGTCTGTATTGGGTGTTTCTTTCCCTATTATTATTTTGGCCTAAGTCTGATTATGAACCATTTTTAGCCCCTGTTTATTTTGATTATGTTGTTTACCAATATTTTCCAAGTTTCAAAATTGATGAGAGGGTGAAATAATCACCCGATAATTTTCCCCACTCGTTTGAGGTGCATGAGATAAACGAATGTGAGTTCCCAAATGATGACAATTGAAACGATGTGCACATCTGAAATAGTACTCATGCATGGGGAATATGGAATGTGCATGGTAATAACCATGACACATGAAAACAATGGGAAAAAGCTAGCATAAAGTGTTAGTGACAAACAAGCATGACATGATGTAATATAAACATGACAAAACATGGTATAACATAAAAAGAACAACAAGTAGCCGAGTGGAATACATGGGATACCACTTAGGATGTCACAAGACACTCAACATATACAACATCAAAAAAATTATCGGTATCACACGCACAATATCCTTATTATGATCGTTATGTACACTATCTTTGGAAATATCAACGGAGAAACACATGCATCATGAATTTTTGAAAATTTTAACATATCATGAGAATGAAAATAAGTACTATATCATTATGGAGAACACAAGAAGTGGAGGAAGAAATATGTATTTTGAGGCACAATATTTAATGAAAAAGCACTTGGTTGAGAAAAAGTTAAGGAATTGTATCAATATCGGTAGAAATAGCATCAACTCTTATGATTTTTTCATATGTGCGTGGAGGAGAAGAGGAAGCAAGGTGAGGTCCATTTAGGATCAAATATATAACATCAAAATAAGTACATGTATCACAAACATCATTAACAAGACCTTCCTCATCTAAAAAATTAACCAAATCCTCAACACATGTATCATTTACGTAATAGAAGAAACGTCACTATTAAAAATCACAAGAATTAGTAGCCTCAATTGGGGGTAGGAGTGAAACATCAAGATGAGGGTTTATAAGCTTTGTGGTGACAAGAGAAATTTTAGTATGACATGTAGGGGTAGTATGTGACTTGCAAAAGAAGGAAACTTTTCCTTCTTCTTAGGCATTGTAAAACAAGGTTGAAAACTATTCATTGGAAGAGGATCATATTTAGGGGAAATAAGTTTAGGAAAATGGGTTCATAGCACTTTTTGGTAAGCCATTACAAAGCACAAAAACTTAAGGATCCTAGGGTAAGCTGGGGTTTGATCAATAAACAATTTTAAAAAAACATTTAATCAAATTTAAATCTTATCATAGGACTGAGATCAAATAGATATAATAGTAATAAGCAATATCTACTAATAAATGACGAGCAAGTGTGAATAATAGAGAGATAAGAGTGACTCAACTTGTATCTAAATTTATAGACTAACTTTTAGATAAAAACTACGTAGAACAAGATAGATTTAGTATAAGTATGCTTTTCTTATGGAAAATTAGGACTGCAAGGCTTCCAAACATAACCATCCAAAGGAGGACAAGGCCTCGCTAGGAACTAGTATCCAAATTCAGCTCTAGCGTCATAAAAATAGCTCCAAATCTGATCTTTTTAGGGTTTGGACTTGTCTTCTTCCTTTCGCTCTTTATCACTTTGGCTTCAATGTAGGGTTTAACTATTACACTTGAACCTACAAAACAATCCCTAACTACCTACACAAGTCTCAAACACACATTATATGGAATAAAAATGTATATGTTTTATTCATACTAACCTCAATGGTCACCCCAATGTGATTTTCACCGAGCAACCTTTCGTACTATATTTCATATTCAATGTAGTTCTAGTGTGTGTGTGTGTGATAGAATGATGTCAATTGAATCTAGGTTTCCCTTTTCCAATCACATGAAGATAGCAGGCTAAAAATAATTTCCCCCAATATGAATGTGTGAGATGGAATTCATAAATTTACCTTCATATGCAGTAAATGATGCAACCCAAATGTTTTCCTTGAATATTGCTCTTTTCCCAAGTAGTAGATAACAAGTAATAGCCCAATTTTCCTGTGCCCTAATAATAGTGAGTAATTAATGTATATATATGATTCCCTTGTTTGAAAATTTGTCATTAAAAACTAAAAAGGATGACCCAAAGTGATAGGTAATAATTTAGAAAATATAATATTCAATGCGGCATTTGAAATTTGGTAAAAGGAGGGAAAAGGATAGAAACACCCAAAGGGGATAGTAGTGCTAGGCACTCATGTCCATAATGGAAAATACTATACGGGATGCTCAAAGGATAAAATGGGAAATAATGAGTTGGTCACATGTTTTCCAATGTCCAAAATTAAAGTATTCATTCCATAAAATAAAATTATAGAATTATAAAAAAGGGTAAAGCAATGTAAAAGCAAAAACAAGTGTTGTTAATGTATAGTTTTCTTTCTTAGAAATCATGCATATAATGACATAGTTAGAGGTGTGATGTAAATAGAAAGTGTGTGATTTAATTTCTATAATTGGATTGTATCTATCAAATACATGTAATAACATATTGAATGTGGGTCAATAGGATGACCAAAACACAAATGCACATGATCAACCATCAAGTCTATACCTAATAATTGAAAATCTTCTATCTATAATGAATGTTCAAGCTTTGGGCAGCCCATTGACTTGTAGTCAAGGGTATTCAAATAAGGGTAATATCCTTTGATTGGAGGTCAATAATCCTCCACAAGCATGAACTTGCATGATTGATAAACGAATTTTAATTATCAATTATAGAATCAATGGTCAATCACATGTGTGCACACTTTGGGAAGTCCATTGACCCATACTTGAAATATATTACAATATGAGTAACAAAAATAAATAGAGTAGATATATTATAGAAATATATTGTAATATGATAAAATATAGAAAATAATAGATGGCCAAAGGAAATTATTTAATGATCTCAATATTTTAACTAAGTACCATCACCTCGAGTTTCTCCTTTATCTATACGGGTATAAGTCATATCTCTTGCATAAATAATTATGTGTTGAATAAAAAAAATAACATATTCATATGAATTACCTTCAAAATAAACATAATAATGTCATACTATTATAAGCATCATTGATACCATTTGAATTTGGGCTAACAAGTTGCCTAGAGTGTGAAACTTGCAATGTTCACACTTTAATATATCTACATGCAATGTTGAAAGATTTATCATCCAATTTTTTATTTGTAAGAAAATTGAAAATTTAGTAGCAACATGGTGAAAAATAATGCAACCACAACCATTTAAGTAGGGACAAAGGCATAAAAAATTACATATCCTCAAATTTTTAAATTTCATCACTTAATTTTTGCTTCTTTCTTTGTTTTCATTGGTCAACTTCAAAAATGTTTTCTAATTTAATGGAAAATAAATATGCATTTTCAAGAATTACAACTCTTGTGAATATAATTACACAAAAACATTTTTTTAATTATTTTTTGATTGAATTTGAATCTTGCATGGATTAGGTTCGCAAAATTCTTAGGCTTAATTGTCAAAGACTAAGGGGTTTCTATTCCATCAAATTCATCTAAGGCTTAATTACAACCTCATCCCTTATTATTTGATATTCCCTAGATTTTTACCTTGGTGGATGGTTAGGAAACACCTTTTACACCATCATACACATAGTTGTACTATTTGTACTATCAAAATTTAGTTAAAATATATCAAATCACAAATAACGAACTTTAATTGAGTCATATAAATGTAAATATTTATTACTAGAGTGTAGAAATTTTACCCAACGTAGGAAGGATAATAAATGGCTAAAGAAATTCCTCAAAAAATAAATTTGATACTATGGGATTGATAAAAAAGCACTAGAAGTAATTAGGTCATATGGCTACGGATTCGTGACCAAATTTCATGACATGATCTCCTCATTTGTTTAAATTCATTTATGGAATAAAATATAATTGTACACTTGTCTCGATTTGTTTACATTACTTTAGTTTAATTTTGATATTGATTTTTATAAGGGTCCAAAAATTTACTATATGACTAAAGAAGATATTGTATATACCTTATTTTTCACTCTTACTAACTTTTTCTCTCGCATGAACAATTAAAACATTAATCTCCCCTTTATGATGTCCTACAAATCATCAATGTGAGCGGTGTGGGTGAATTAGTGGAATTTGTGAAATATATTTTATGTGAAGTTCATGCCAACTTATATATCATAATATATCCTATCCTTTACATCTCCTAGTCATCCTCTTACACCCTTCTACAACATCATCTTACTACCCACTTATAGTACCACTAACATACACGCTACAACACCCATATACCTTCATCGGATCACTATTTATCAACTCCATAGTCTTCCTCCACCTCTTAAGCCTTCATTTTAGGAACTCGTGATCTATTATTACCTAAATTATATGTTATCAACCATGATTGATAACACCTTATTATTATTCTTCATCACCATCTACAATGACAATGATTGATGTTGTTAGTTATAGGGAACTTTAATATCTCATCATGTTCCCTATTTATAGGTAAAATTCAAGAGTATCTATGATAATGACATCATTCATCATTTTGTATACTTGTACTCACCAAGCTTCTCATAATGTCTTAAATTTTTAGGAGTTAGTATTTCTTATATTTAGATGATTTTCTTTCAATTATTTAATATAGGACACTCAAAAATAAAAGTTACACCAATGAGGTACACCAAGACTTTAGAGTCCCAATTATGGTCTACGTTATTTATATCCATATTTTTTCCCCCAATAAACTATCTCATAGAGTATTTCTAACCTTAGGGAAAGTTAATGTGTCAATGGTATCTTCATAGATGTAAGTATCTCTAACTCTCCTTTTCTTTAAATGTTATTTCTATCTTAATTGATTGATTAATGTATCATGTACATATATACTAGGATTAAGTAGCATATTCTTATATATATTATATTATTCTATATTTTTCTTTCCCTTATAATCTTCTATTTGGGAATTATAACCTATCGATCTCTATATAATCCATGTTTACTACCTATCTTAGATATTTAAATGTTCTTGATAATCTATTTACAATCATGATAGTAGTAAGATGATGTCTCCTAGATGCTAGACATAGGCTTTATAATCATATGCCTTTAATAAAGATTGAATTACCATCTTCTATAACCATGGATCTTACATGCCTTGATTAAATCGTATTGTGTGCTAGCCCTATAATAGTACCCTTCATATCCAATCTATATTATTCAGTAGAGAAAGAGGATATTTTATATACCTTAATCAACATAAATGTTGGTGATATTGACATAAATATATTACTTCATGTTTGATTGATTTATATTCACCTTATTTTATCTCCTTCAAAATAACCTCAAAAACAACTATTAAATTTTAATTTCATCAAATTATCTCAACTATATTCTTTCTTAAATCATTCTACCATGGAGCACCTCTACATATATAAATATAACCAAAAACCTATGATCCAAAAACCATGCCCTTTTACATGGATTACAACATGGTTTTACTCGTACCAAGAATATCTCCCAAGGCACATGGATAATTTTTGGAAGTGAAATTGATTGAGAGGGGGTGAATAAGTCATAAAAATCTTTATTTCATTTACCATTAGTTTCAGCAATCAATAACATTCATCCATTCTCATACATACAACGATATCATATTAAGTGTGCATAATGCATTCAAAGAACCATAATGCATGCAAGAGATCTCATAGACACAATATTTAAGAGGGAAAACCTCATGGAGAAAAATCACTTAAACAAAAACATTATAATGCCATGATTTAAATTTAGTGAGGCACCAAGCCCACAAGGAGCACCAAAACCTAGTTTAGTAGACAACCAACCCTACAAGGAGCACCAACCCTAATTTAGTGAAGCACCAAATCCACAAGGAGGATACAACCCCTAGGATGACCAAGAATCAACTAAGCCACTTGAATATACTTGATCTCGATATTTCTACTGCCACAATGATGGAGATCACTTATTCAGCTCATAAACCCTTGCTCAAACCCTAGGTCTTCAATCTTGCACAATATTCTTCTTTCTCAACTTGTCATGGCTTTATACACATGCACACATGATATCTAATATTCCTAAACCTTTCATTCTCTTCCTCATCCTTCAAATCATGCACACATACCTGCAAAACACTTCTACATGGGTCACACTTTTCCCTCCAAGAGCACTAGTTCAAAATGAACCCAAACATCACCTTTATAGGCTTCTCTTCCTCATAAACTCAACATAGGTTGGTCCTATACCTCATGCAAGAAAAAAATAAACTTAATTACATCCCATTTGAATCATTAAAATGGTCACATATGACCCAAGTAGGCCGGCCTAGCCAAAAACCACTTTTCATGCACCAACAAATCCTTCGGGGTTCATTTTAAGAAGCCTCTAGTAAATTAGAGGTGGAAAATCCCTAGTGAATATACCTTGAACCAATTTCATTGGAAAGGTGAATTTTCTAGGATTTTAGATTCAAATTTTCACTTGTCATTTTCTTAAGGGGGAGAACTCAGCATTTTTTTGGTGTCAGCGACAACAAGGTTTGTTGTCCGCACTATAACAAGCCTTGTTGTTTTGTGACAACAAGGTTTCTTTGTCATGTGATAACAAGGTTCGTTGTCACATGACACAAAAAAATGCTTCATTTTTTTGACCATCTGTAACCCCCTTTTCACTCATCAACAACACTCATTTTTCACCCACCTGTAACCCTCCTTGTTGCGCGTCAACAACCCTCTTGTCACATGTCAACAACCCTCTGGTCGCACATCAACAACCCTCTAGTCATGTGTCAACAACCCTTTGGCCGCACGTCAACAACCCTATGGTCACGCATCAACAACCCTATGGTCGTGTGATAACAACCCTTTTTTGTACATCAACAACCCTCTGGTCGCACGTCAACAACCCTTTGGTCGTGCGTCAATAACCCTTTGGTCACACGTCAGCAACACTATATTTTCACTCATCTGGAAATGAAAATCTTCCTTGTCATGCATTAGTGACACTTTCCTATTACAAGTCTACAACAACCAGTCTAAGACTCTAATCCACACTTTGTACGCTTGTAATTTACAAGTAATTTGGATGGTACCTTAGTAAGTTACTAGTATACTACTAGGTGAATTACCTAGGTTTATATAGGAGTAGTTTTCAATGGTAGGCGAAGCCGACCCCTAAAAAAATTTATACTGGAAATTTTAGGCAAACAATACACTGACCTACTCTAAAAAATTCACCTTTTCAAATTTTCCAAAAATGGAATATTCACCAAATTACGAATATTCACCACTAAAAATATCCATGTAGTCCTCAAAACCCTACCATTAGAATGCCAAAAATATCCTAACACAAAATATATTTTTAATCAAGATTTAAAAATCACCACACATGTTTTAAATAACATTTAAACATCATACATGGTCACAATTATCATGAACCAATCATATTATTTCATTTAATGGGTTCAGTGGCTAATTACCTTCACCAAACAATTGTTTCCAACAACTCGAATCTACCTTTGGGCCTTAATACCCCTCAAGATAAGCTCAAATATGGCATGTTACCACTTGATGGAAAGTATAGAACCTGTATAACACTTCTATGCATGATATACCACTTGAACATCCACTTGCTCAAACCATCACTACTTTTGTCTTCACCAAATAAAGTTACACAAAAACAATTTTGCAAACTTAGTTGATAAACACCATTTTAGATAATTTTAAGACCTCCAAATTGATTAATTGGATTAAAAAGTAATCCTTCTTCATATTATAGGTGATATAAAGAATCAATCAATCCATTTAATGCACTAATCAACTCAAATTTTCAACAATCATAGTTTTGTCCCTGATATCAAAAATATTCTTATCTAAACACCGACCTGGAAACCATAACAAAACTCATCATCATGAGATAAAAATATATCACTATAAATTTTTCTAAATTATCTTTCCAAAAAAACTTGAATCGTCTCCTAACTCTTCTTGTAGCTCCTACAATGTCAATTTTACTGAAGGATACTCCAAACTACCACAAAACTACCCTTTGATTAGTCAACACAAATAGGGAACACTTTGCACTTTTTCACCATCACCATGACCTGAAACCTTCATGGACATATATTAACTCTAGGGCTCACATAAATGATAATTTATTCATCACCTCATTTGGATAACTTTGTCTTAAAATGTAACTCTTCATTAACTAGCATTTTCAGATGGGGCCCACATATGACTACATGCTCTATAATACCTTCTCGGAAATATGTAAGATTCCTACACAACATATATTCATCAATTTTTATTAATTAATAAAAATTGGGCTGATATACTCACTTTTTGCAAGTTGCTCCTAGCTAGGGTTTAGTTAAGGTTTCAAACCACTTTACCTTCTTATTGATCATTCATAAAAACGTGATAATAAAACCACCTAGTTATTTTTTAAAACCTTCATAATTGACCTAAAAATTTATTCTAAATATATCAGGTCCCGTGTAAATCATAAAATTCACAACGAGCATCAAAAGGCCCAACTTTTCTTGAAAAACACACTAGAACTTACCCGGTTTTGCCAAAACCTACATATCCTCAAAAATATTCAGCATATTGACTGAATCTTGTCATGAAGCATCATGAAAAAATTATCTAAATTTCCATAATCACCACATATCCCAAATATTCCTATAACTCTCTATCCAAACTCATTTGCACCTATTAAATTGTTTGTTTCTCACCTATATCTTCCCAAAAACCTCAGAATAAACATCAACCCTTGAATAAAACCACGGAACTCACCATACACCTTAGGTACACTATTACAACACTATTATCATGATCCACCATGACTTATTTGGTCCAAATATCATATTTCTAACTCATTATGCATTATCCTGAGCTAGAAACAAGCCTGTAATGACCTTACTCAATCATGACAACTCATGACTTGACCATGATGACCTCATGTAGACCCATGGAAACCCATGAAACATCATACCAACCATTTTTTACCTCAATACATCAACCAATCACCTCAAGATAGCTCATATAGTGACTCAGCTCACTAGACCATGCACCAGGACACCCTAGAACATTACCAAACTTGAAAAACTTCATGCTCGACACCTAAACAACATCATATGGAGACTTATCAATGGGGTTGACATCAATGAAAACACAACCCCATAGTTTCCAACAATAATAAGGAAAAACTAGATCTCATTTCAATCAACTCCAATGAGAGGAATCATTTGAGTTGTCGGATGGGCCTATAAACAACTTACTGTACCAACTATACCCCTTTCATACAATAATTTATCAAAAAAATCCCCAAATTTTCCATTAAACCTATTGATTTTATCCAAAAATGTATGAAGGAATACAAATATTCTTGGGGTGGCCCTATAATTGATGAGCCAAACAAAAAAATATTTCCCTAACTTTACATGTCATCCCTCTTCTTCAACTATGGGAAATGGAAACACTAGTGTTCCTCCTCAATATAATCCATAAATTCTCCTAAAAATCCCAATCAAATTGATCCTTCTAATGATCAACTAAAATAATCTTACAATTCATTAAGAAAATTATTTAACATCTAAATATTACTAACATTTAATTCCTTTAAATTCAATCCAATGTGGCAACATGAACAATAAAACACAACGAATTCAAAGTGGGAGTTCCAAATCAATATCCCCCACATCCTCTTCTTTTCCCTAAAAATCCCCCTCTTCTACAACCCCCTATAGCTAATAAGGGTTTTAATCTATTCAAAATGAACCTTTGACTCCTTATATAGCCACTATGTATATTAGAGATGTCACTCTATCTCTCTTACAAGGGGTCAATTGTCCCCACGTGTCACATTAAATCCTTTGTAAATTTATAAAAGAACATGATTAAATATAATTCCTATTCTACTACTAATTTTTAGATAAGACCCTTGTAGATGATGTTTTAGACTAGTTATATACCCTTCCCACTAACTTCATTTTCAAACTTGATTGATTAATCAATGCTTTATTTTAGGAATTTCACTCTCAAGAATTTCCCAAAGATAAAATAATATTATCATCAATTCTATCAAAAATTTGAGAATGAAACAACTTAATCCTTCATCATATGATGGAAATACTATGTAATAAAGTCGACCACACTTTATCTAATGATAGTCTCTATTATATTTTCCTCATGATTTTGATCCTCACTTTTAATACAAGGTTATGTCATTCTCTCCAACCAATTTGGTGGAAGCAATCAATAAAGTTAAGAGAAAATACTATCCGGTTTAACTTAATTTAAACTAAATCTATATTTCAAGTAACTATTGTAATAAATGATGTAAAAATTCTAAAATACAGTAATGACACAAGAAAACAAGCATATAAATGTGAAACCCTAAGCAAGAAGGAGAGATAGGAGGGCTTAGCTGATTTTGAATCAAGTTGGAGGTGATTTGCATCTTGAATAGGTGTGTTATCCAAAATTCACCCCAAGGTAAATTTTGATAACATGCATCAAATTCTTTAGTCCCAAGCAATTATATTGATTCGGGGTAAAAAGTCATGTTTCTAGGGTCCCCTCGATTTTTCTAACTCCCCTGTCCAAGAAGAAGAGAGCAAGTTCGAGGAAATGTGAAAAATTTGAAAAAACAAGCTCGAGCCGAGAAAAAATCATGAAAATGGCTAAGTCCTAGTCCTCGCAATCGGGGACAGTTGGGACAAAAAGGACGTGAACCGGCGAAAGGCCACAGCGGTTCTGCGAAAGCATTTGGGACATTTGGAACAAAGGGACGCTGGGAATGAAATCCAATCGGGTGAAAAATGGAAAAAAATTGACTAAGCTGTTGAAACAGTGATGCAGGACATCTGGGACGATTAGTACGCGGAGGATGCAAGTCAGCCAAAAAGACTTAAGGCAGCCTGGAATAGTTGGGCCAAAGGTACGTGAAGTACGCGAACCGGCCGGATCGGCCGAAATGAGAACTTTCGCATCAACAGATGGGACAAAAGGGCACGAACCTACTAACGAGCAGGGGTGAATCGGGAAAATTTGTCCCAGATGGTCCGAAAGCAAATGGGACATCTGGCGTAAGTACGTGAACCGGCGGTTCGGCTGAAATGGGAAATTTCAGACCTTTGTGCCAAGTGGAGCGGAGGGACGCGCGGGACGCGGATAGCCGAAGGAGCCGAAAGCCAATCAGATCACGCCACGTGTCACCGGCAGAAAAGGGACATGGAAGCCCATTTCGGGCGGTTCGGAAGAATTTGTCCCACGCAGCATTTGGGACAAATGGGACAAAGGGACGCGAAAGGACGCGAAAAGCCGAGAAGCGGCCGAAGGCAGAGAAGAAAAGTCAACGTTTGACCTAAGAAACTTCAAACGGCCATAACTTTTGACTCCGAGCTCCGATTTTCACAAAATTGGACTTTCTGGAACGAGCACGACGTCCTCTACGCCGCAAAACTAGATTTCTTATTTTTAATAAGGGTATATATATTTAAATAAAAGAAACATATTCGGCTCCAGTCAGTTAATGCTCATTCGTCGAATGACGTAAAAACGCCCCGCTCCGAGCCCAAAATAGCTGCCCACACTCAGAAGGCCATAACTTTTGCATTTCTCAACGAAATCACACAAAATTGGTACCATTGGAATCATGGTTCCAAGCCCAATGCATAGTAATCAAGAAATTCTAGATTTGATCAGAAATTGATTGATATTTTTAAGAAAACGTGGCCGGGTTCAGAACAGTGTTTTATTTGGTAGTTGGGAGTGCAATTAAGAGGCATGGTCATCCTTCTTTCTCTGTTGCAGCACCTGGGACAGTATGGGGAGCCTTTTGCAAGTAATTTACAATCATTTCACTCAATTTAATGCCTCTTATAGGTGGTTGAAGGACAGATTTCGGGATTTCCATTTTCCCTTCTCTTCTCCTTCTCATTTTTTCTATAAATTGGAGTGTTGGGCTCATTATAAAAAAAAGGGGAGTTTTTGGGTAGAAAATCTTTGCCAAAATTTCTTTGTGAAGCCGGTGTGTTGTTTGCAGCCCTTGTAGTGTACTCCTTGCATGGTGATCCAGGCCCTTATCTTGTAATAGACTGAACTGTGCATATCATGAAGCAATAAAATATCGGTTTGTGGATGTATCTTCCCTTGCTGTGTTTTCTTGCATTCTTCTTGCCCCTTTAATATTTCTACAAGAATATTGTGTCTATTTATTATGTTCTTGCAGGATTCATTATCATTGTGTATGCTTGGAATATTTTTGTGAATGCATTTTGCTAGATTATGGTGAAGCTGTCATCACCTCTTCTAGTGTGCACTTTGCCTCTGTATTTCACACATTTGGAAACTACTCCCACACCCTCTTTTTCTGGTGTATCACCGCTTTAGTGTAGGCTTTCATCTTATGTATTCTCTTAGATTAGAATAGTTAGCTTATCTGCATTAGAGTAGATTGTAAGGGTAGTTTAGGAGCAAGAACCGGCTTTCTCGGAGGTCTATCTCAAGTAGCAAGTCCCACAACTTGGAGATAGTACCCATGTTATCCAATCACACCGTGAGTTCAAGTATACGCACTTGTACAAACATAAGGGTGCTTTGATTTGGTGATAACAGCTGGAAATAACATCATTAATGCTCACTATAAATTCTAGGATTTAGGAAGGAAGCAGATGACAGGCCACCCATGGGAGGTGTAGACACAAAATCATGCACATTACTATTTTACTATAATGCCAAGTATGTTGTTATATGCATGGATCTTGAGTAATAAAAGTATTCACTGGTGACACATTCCCTAGTCCATCCACTTTTTTTGGTTATTTCTATTGTATTTATCTCTCACATCTATCACTTATGCACCTAGTTCTAGTTATCTCACATGGATCATGTCATCAGTCTTCTCACATTTGTCATCAGCTATCCCTAGACACCAATGCCTAGTCTGGACACTAGCGCCTAGGCGCTCATATCCACCCTGGGTGCTCATGTCCTCTTTGTTCTTGTTCACATTTTTACATTTTATGGTTAGCCTTTTGGTTTTTTTATTCTTATCATGAGGTCCTATTCGGCATGTCATGTCACTAGTGTCAAAATTCAAACAAGAGATCCATATATATACACAACATACATACCATTATATGGGTGGGAAATTATAAAGGGCAAACATATCTACATACTTATCAAAGGGACTACATTTTTGGGTTGATTACTCTACATACACTACATAGAAAGGGAAGTTCTGAATTCCATCCCACACATTTTCATTTTATCTAGCTTTATCCACTATCTTGGCATCATTGATGCATGAGGGAAACCTAAGGACATTATTTCACACACAAGAACATAGAACTACATGGAGTCTAGAATGTATGTAGTGTGCTCGGTCATAAGTTCATCCTTTGGATGGTTGTCGAGGTCATCGACTTCACATATTGCATTTTTATTCCAATTTGATGTGTTTGTGAGCTTTGTGATGTAGTAGAGTTTGTGTTGCATATTACAGGTATTCGGGGATCCAAGTGTGACATACAAGTGATCAATAGTGAACAAGTGTGAAACCCTAATGACATAGGAAAAATTAGATTCCCGAGCATTCACATATCACAAGCACCTAGGAGGTCTTTGGTGCCCAATCTCCCTCGCCCCCTATCCAAGCGCCATTGTCCATCTCTTTCGTACAGCTTCTAGATTTATATTGAGCATTTCGACATTCTTCCCAACATGTTCATCATTTTTTGAGTTCAAATTTCTTCTTGAGATAAGTGAAAACTAGATAAGTTCTTATCTCTCCATTTACTTACATGATTGCATCTTTAGAGTGCTTAGTAATTTGTATTTTTGTATATTATCATAGTGACTCTGAAATTAGATTTAATATTCATATTTTATTAAATCATTTGGTGAACCCATCTCTTAGAACTCCTTTCCCTAGGATCCACAAAACCCTCATGGCTAAAAATAGATCCTCCTCTCCTAGGAAAGTTATGCATCATGTTAGTGTGAATCCTATCCTTGATGATGTTGTACAGGATGAATTAATGACCTTTATCACAACTTGATTTGATGTTGATTCAAAAATCCACTTTCTAAAAAACAATCTTCCTACTAGTTTTTGAAACTCTTATAACCTTCATAACTCTGGCATTTGCATCATTTCTCTAGGCCAAAACTTCACTTCATGTTTTTCCTTGTTCTTCATAGGCACTCATGCTACTCCACCTTCTTCTCAACCTATTATAGCACTAGATAACACTATTATAGATTATATGTTTGGTCTTGCATGTGACAATGTAGATAAAAATGATGTTACTTCCAATGTTGAAAATGTACATGTGCATGATGATGTTTCTCATACTAGTCAAGATGAATGTAAAGTTGTATCTCATGTTTCTTCTATTTCTAAAAATATTTCCAATGATTGTAAAGATATATCTTATGATAGTTTTCCTCTACTTCTCTATATGTTGATGACTCTCTTGATGAAATACTTGCATGTGAAAACTTTGTCTGATAGTGATGTTGATTATATTTTGATCATGAACATGTTAGTGAGGATGTTACTTCTCTTAAGAATATTGAATGTGAATTTTCCACTTTGCTTTCTTCTACTTTGAGGTTGTTTCCAATGTCATTCATGATGATTCTACCACTCCTACTAGTTCACCTCTTATCATTTCTTCTGATTCTACTACTAGCATTTCTGTCGATATTCCATGTTCTTCTCCTCCTCTTTCTTCTTCTTCTTCTCTAGATGATATTCATGTTGATTCTCATATTCCTACTAGTATACCTCCTCTTATTTCTTCTACATCTACATCTAAGCATTCCCATAGAGCCTTCATCTTTTCTTCTTCTTCTCACATTCCCATGATCACTCACAATGGAAAACTTCAACCTCTTCATGTGCCTCTCACTTCTTCTACAATTCCTTCACATGATATTTTATCACTCATGCATGTTGTTGGCCATTTGCAATCTCAAGTTCAATCTCTTACTCTCAAAAAAAATCCTACTATGCTTCCATTGATAATAACTCTCTTCATGGCAATCCTATTCCAAAGAAAATTCACAATTCAACTTTTCCTAAGGATTTTATCATGCCTACCTTTTCATGTTTTAATGGCACTGGAAATCCATATTTGCATCTTAAGCATTATCATTTAGCTATGGATTCTTATTCTAATGATTGATTATTACTAAAATCTTTTCATCATAGTCTTGTTGATGATGCTCTTCAATGGTATACCCATTTTCCTTATGGATCTATTAGTACATATTGTGAAATGGAAGATGATTTTCTTAGATTTTATGCTTAACAATGGTCCTAGAGTTACACATGATCACTTACCTAGCTTGCATCAAGGAAAGAAAGAACCTATTCTAGATTACATTTTATGCTTCAATTCTTGCATGCATCAGTTAGTATTTCAGCCTATTGATCTAGAGAAGAAATTTATCTTTTTCATGGCTTGATTCCTACATTAAAAGAAAAATTACAATATGATACATGTGAATCATTTATGCTTTTATGCTATAAATTCATTGATCTAGAACAAGATTTAATTGCTGCACATGTTATAGATCCCCCTTCTATTCCTTCTACTGCTTCATCATCTTCTACTTCTTCTCCTCTACCATCTATTAAGCATCCTCCAAGGTCTCCATCTCCTCCACCTCACAAGAAAGTTCCATCCCCTCCACCACATAAGCATCCTCCATCTCCTCCACCACGTCTCTCCACCTAAGTCTTCTCCATCTCCTACTCAGAGCCATTGCATTTATCACATGCTTCTAAGCCTCATGATGTTTTTGTTATTTTCTTGATAAGTGCTTAATTTCTTACCCTCTAATCAACATCATCCTCCTCATCACTTTCATCACCAGCGTGATACCCTTATTGTAATTTCCACCGCATCAATGGCCACCAGTGATAATGATTGTTGTGCCCTTCATGAAAATTTACAACAATTAGAAGATAAGGGTGTCATTACTTTCTCTCACTCTTGTGAGCGGTCTCTTTCTCCCATTCCACATAAGCATGCTTCCACCTTTGTTCACTTGTCTCCTCCACCCACTTCTAAGGTTGTCATTCATCCATCTCCTAAAATCATTATCCATGCATCCTCCCTCTACTGCATCATCACCGCATCATCATCACCCACCTCACAGTGCTACTACTTCTCATTGGCTTCCTAAGCCATCGGCATATGTGCTTCCTACCACTACATCTCCCATCATTGGCACCATTTCATCTGACATTTAGTTTGGCTCTTACACTCATGTTGCTACCACTTCACATGCTTCCACCATCCCTCGCAGCCTCTTCATCTTTGGTAGGTGATTTTTATATGATCACCTCATTACCCGATGATGCACACTCATGTTCTTAAGGTTCTTACATGATTGTTGAGGGATTTTATAATAAGAACCTCACTCATTCTTCATGCTCTACACTTCATGATCTATCTATCTAGCACACTATCAAGCCATTTCCTGATGACACACTCTTATTCTATGGTTCATTCTTGATTTCGAGGGGTCTTATATAAATGAACCTCATTTTTCTACACACACACTGGGGGCATCACTTTTCTTCCCCCCTCTTCATTATACTACACACACTTACATACATCATTTACATCTCTTACACTTAGTAATGTATCATTTTACTATACCATGGCTCATTCATTTTATCTACTACACTACATCACATACATCTATTACTATTTATCACATACTATCCATCTTCATTCATACATACAATCAATTTTCAAGCATTACTACATCATCATCTATTTCAAATCAACATAATCATTTATGCAATACAAATCAAACATCACAAACCAACATATGAACAACAATCATCACATCACATCAATAACATCAACATCAACACAAACAACACAATGATAACTAATCACATATATATATATATATATATATATATATATATATATATATATATATATATATATATCATCAAAATCATAGTTACAAAAATAAAATCATTGGGGGGAAGCCCCATGCATCGCTACATCCATATATATCATACATCATCATCACATTATCACTATACACAATGTGGGAGCTCTAGAACTAGATGCTTCACCACTCAATCTACGTCATTGGTCGTGGCCCTATATCTCTCCACCTATCTACGTAATATAGCTACCTCACCGATGCTTCTGTGAACCAGCCCTATACTCCACATATTTCATGAATACATCTGAGCTAGGTCCCCTCCTCCTATGGCCTCTCTAGCTCACTCCATCTCCACTCGAGCCTCATCACTCACTCAATAATATAGTACATGTATGACTACTACTATATCCACTAAATTGGCTCAAACAAATGGGCATGCTCACCCGTAATCACATCCACTCGCTCTAACATCCCACCTCCCATGAGCACATCTAGAGGGCACATTTTGCATCAACGTATGGATCGATGAATCAATGATCAAGGACAATAAACATCACCTGAACCATCCAATACCACATTAGTTATCACACACATTTACCAATATACAACAACCACGTAATAATCAACAAATACAAACAAACAATACTTCTACACTCAACTAATGCCCATTATTAGGCCATCTCCATCGGGGCAGGTTCCTACCCCCCTCCTCCTCCTCAATAGCATGGTCCACCCACCACATCTATGACAATAGAAATAATATCACCCATCGATGTGATTTCCCACCACTCATTATAGGCCTAGGTACATCTTGCATCATCCATCTGTATTGGATCTATGGCCGCATCCACCTCATCTGGACTAGGATGCACTAGTTGTGCTCTTGTGGACCTAGCCTCGCTCCGAGCCACCTCGGTGCTCTAGTATCTCTCACCCATACATATGGCTCTGGGGCACATCATGAGCCATACCAAACTTCCTCGATACACATGCTTTTCCTTAAACAACTCGGTCACTCTAGGAAATCAATCCTACTAACCACATGGTGTGTTGAATGCACCGTAACTCTACTCCATCCTCTACCAACCACCATAATCTCTATATGGCCTCCATATGATGGCCCCTGGTCCCATACGATCAAGCATAGATCTATAAGTAGTAGTATCCAACCTCCTACTATGGGTGCCTACCCATCTCATTGCAAATATATCAGGTCTCACCCAATCAACACATGGCCCACTAAGTGGCCTCAATATAACAATATGCTCATAGGCCCATACATGTAACAATGTGGTGGCTCCAAGTCCACCCCCATGGTCCTCTACATGAATATGTATAGATCTCTGTATAAATGGGCCAACATACACCTCACCCATGCAAATCTAGTCCCATGCTCCTCTATGCACTAAAAATCTCATGCATCTTATACAAGATGCCCACTCGCCACCCTCTACTGCCAATGTAATGAAGAAATCACAACTAAAAAATTTTTCGCAACCATGGAACACCTAATCTCAATATGGCATCTAGACTAATATGGGTCTCTTTCTGTACCCATGTCCCTATAAAGTATCTCCTAAATGCTCTCATCTTCCTCTTGAGCATCACTACTACAACCATCACTTGGACTCTCTCACCCACAATGGTAGTCAGTCTAAATATATGATATACATCCTCTAGGGTCATTGTCATCTCCCTAGTAGGAAACCAAAAAGTACATGTATCCACACACCACCACTCACACAATGCAGTCACCATAGGCATATTATGGGGTACCTCCCCAATCTCGTTATATGTGTCACAGGCCGACACGGTCTAGTATGTCCCACTCAAGCATCAGATAACCCCAAAGTCAATAATGTGCTCAAATTTCAACCTCCGTGAGAACTCCCTCGAATGTATATCTCTCTACATAACACAAACAACAAAAAATCATGACATTAGTACCTCATATATATGCAAAAACAACCACTCAATCAAGGTATAAAATGATTCATTAAAATTCAAAATTTCACATTGCCCTATCAAAACCTCTCTGGGTCACCAAGCAGCCCAGGAGGAGGATGTCAAGTGCACCTAGAAACAAGTCATCATCAGTGCTTGGAACTAGGTGCTTAAGCATCCCAAAGGATGTCATCACATGCCTTTAGCCACTCCCTACCTAGGTCAAAACACTAAAATTCAAAAATTCAAATTTTGCAAAAATTGACAAAATCGGGCAAATTTCACCAAATTTTTCAAAAATAATCATACTTACCAAATCATCATCGTCATGTGATGTGATGCCATGACCTACTACTCTCTCAAACCTAATCAACCTCATTGCCCTAATCTATGGCATCCTCGCAAGCTCAAAGCTCAAATTCTAACTCAATCATGGTTCAAATGAAGTTACTATTCACTTTTTACTATCACTATATATAGCAATTTTCAATTTTTTATTTACTATAGTTTATTTTGCACTCATTCTTCCAATTAATACATGACACATGTTTTTCTCATATCTTGAGCTTCTTGACCCTCTTTTCTCCATTTTCTTCCCCGTTCACACCATTTGGTTAAAATTTCTACTCACATTCATATTATATTATACACATTGCATAATGTTATATTCCAATCTGCACATTATATTAATATTCACATATATATGCATCTTACAACATTTATATACTACCTCTTGGTCATCATTACATCTTTTCACCTCTACTTTTGGCTCAGTATGCTCATTATTTCCATCCCCCTTTCCTTTTTTCGAAGGGGGGCATAATCAAGATCACCCTACGATCCCTCTTAGGCTAATATACAATCATTGATACTCTAATACATCATTATCAAAAATTCTTCATTCACACTATTCAAACAAAGGAACAAATCAATCTATTCAAATACTTTCTATCTATTCCCCCTAATGACCTAATCTGGGGAAAAAAAAAATCTCTTCATGAGTAATCTATCACATACATCTAATTTCAAAGCAATATTTCATATTCGAATCAAATCAATCAATCGATATGACATAGCATACTTTACATATCTCTCCCAGATGACCTAACTTGGGAGTTGTACATCACTTCATTATCTTTCCCAGATGACCTAACATGGGAATCATTTTACATTTTCCATCACTTCTAGATGACCTAACATGGAATCCATCTAGCACTATACAAAAAAAACACCCATGGGAGTGGGGGAAATGAGACATCATTTCCTTTCCTATACTACTCTTATATGGGTTATTAAACAAAACTAATCATGGATCAAAATGGAACTAAATTTGGTCTTATTAATCATCTACAAGATTGGACCTTTTGAGGATGTATTCATGGATGGAGAGTAAAACTAGACCTCTCTCCCCAACACTCTTCCTCTGGTGCAGGATGCCCAAATCCTCCTTGATCAAAATTTTAAAAAATTGGGTTGGGAATTGATCACTCCCTACCCCTTCAAATCTCCATTGGCAATAATTCAAAATATCCAAATTCTTCAAATCAAATCATCAATTTCTCCAAGTTATCCTTACAATAGTTTTCATTGTCTCTATTTATGCCACATGGATTAACACGTTGATCCATGGTTTCACCACATGCTATATGTTTTTATATTCTTCTGCACGTACTTCTACAAATAGGCTTCTATGGACTTCTCATAGGTATGTTCCTTACTTCCTTTACACTACTTGAATTTCATTCAAATAAGCATAAAGGGGGGAAAATGTAGACACAAAATCATGCACATATTACTATTTTACTATACCACCAAGTATGTTGTTATATATATGGATCTTGAGTAAGAAAATTATTCATTGGTGACACATTCCTAGTCCATCCAATTTCTTTAGTTATTTCTATTGTCTTTATCTCTCACATATGTCACTTTTACACCCAGTTTTGGTTATCTCACAGAGATCCATGTCATATTTAATATTCTCACATTTGCCTGTCATTCTATTCTAGGACACCATCACCTAGTCTAGACACTAGTGCCTAGGTGCTCCTGTCCACCCTAGGTGTTCTTGTCCTCTTTTTCTTGTTCACATTTTTGACATTTGTGGTCAGCCTTTTCAGTTTTCTTACTCCCCTAAGGTACATTACATGATGATGGGCCACCCCAAAGTGATGAGATGATTAGGATAGGGGTTGGGCATAGTTTGCATGTCATGTCACTAGTGTCAAAATTAAAACAAGAGATCCCTATATATACACAACATACATACCATTATATGGATGGGAAATTCTAAAGGGAAATCATATCTACATACTATCAAAGGGACTACATTTTTAGGCTGATTACTTTACATACACTACATAGGAAGGGGAATTTCTAAATTCCATCCCACACATTTGCATGTTATCTATCTTTATCACGCTATCTTGACTTCATTAACATGATGTCGACCTAGGGAAAATATTTCACACACAAGAACACATAATTACTTGGATTCTAGAATGTAGATCATCAGCACTGGTCATAAGTTCATCCTTGGTATGACCACACCAAGATCATTCGACTTCACATATTTCATTTTTATTCCAATTTTATATATTTTGTGAGTTTTAGGTAAGGTAGCTGGGTTTTTTTGGAGATTACCGATACCTCGGTGATATAAGTATGACATACGGGAGATCAATAACCAAAAAGTGTAAAACCCTAGTGACACAGGAAAAAATAGATCATGAGCATTCGCATAGTCAACAATACCTAGGAGTGGTCTCGGAACCCAACCACCCATGACCTATCCTAGGCACATGTGTCCATCCTGTTAGTGCAAAATCACATCACCCCCGAATGGCCTTGGATCTGAGTGGGGCATTTGGTGTGATTGCACAACATTGGACCATCTCTCAAGTTGTGGGACTTGCGGACTTGAGATGGCCCTCCAGAGAAGGTTGGTTCCTACTTCCTAAACTACCAGCCAGTGAAGCTACTCCAGTGCGGAAAACTAATATAATCCTAATCTAACCATCCAAGGGAGAGAGAGAGAGGGGAGAGAGAGAGAGAGAGAGAGAGACTACACTAAGCGGTGATACACCGTTTGAATTTTAAAAGGAAGTGGCGAGATACTCTGCCGAGAGAGGATGAAAAAAGGGGGAAAAGAGATGAGGGAGGTCGATGGTGTAAGTGACACAAACCCAGATCCAAATCCTCCATTGAAACTCCATGAAGCACGACATCCTATACCTACAAATGTGAAATACATGCACAAAAATAGATCTGAAAGGGAGAGGCACGAAGAAACAATAAAACATGAGAGTGGGTTGAAGGACACCACAAAAACATGATTTTATTACTCTAGAAGGTGTAAAAACCATTACATTGATGCTCAAAGGCATAAAATCCTAAAAGTCTTGTCAAGCGTAGGAGAAGGATTACAACTCAAGATAGAGATGGGAAATAAATTTTATAGAGTTTTCCTCACCGGAGCAATTCCTCTCCCTCTTAAATGAGAAGTGTTTACAATATATAGAACGTCGAGGCGAGAGAGAATGAAGAAAACTCAAACTCTGCTCTTAAAGCTCAACCACCAACCATCAATGCCCCCTGCAAATCCAACTATAATCTATCAATTATGGTTCCCATGTATATTTTGGCGTGTTGAAGAAGGAAGAACAATGGATCAAATCAAATCTGAGACGAGGGTTGTTGAATTATCAAGCAATCCGATCATACATTAATGGCATGAAAGATGTTTTCTTGTTTTTTACCCACCTAACCTTATCAAAATTAAAGTATCATGCTTCCATGGAGTAGACGATGTCGAGACCTTTCCAATGGTATCAAATTTATTGAATTTTGAGCATTGGATCGAAAGATATGCCCATTTGAATATTTGAATCGAATCCATACAAAAATGGCGAAAAACTAGTTTTACAAAATGGGTCCACGGGCCTCGAAACTCACTTTGCGCCTTTTGCACAAAAATTAAAAAGTGTAAAAATGCCCCACGAAGATGCTTCTTCCCCGTAAGCCTAAAATTCACTTTTACCCAAAAGCCTCCATGATGGTTCGAAATTGAAATTGTGTGAAAAATTCATGGGATTTTTGCACAAAAGTCACAAAAGTGAAAAAGTCTCCCATACAAAGCTATGCCACCACAACCTTCTTATTTTTCATTATCATCCTCGGGCCCGCCAGCCCATTTTCCACTTGGGAAAATTTCCTTCACAGCCCCATAAATCCGCATTTTCCACTTGGGTGAAATTTCCTCCACGGCTCCACAAACCCGCATTTACCTCAAACATGACCACGTGTAGAGCTGGCACACATTTGGGGACTGCTTTTGGATTTTTTTGTTTAAGTTGTGCTAAAGAGACATGTGGCTCCTTCCACATATTTTCTTCATTTCTTTATGTTTTGGCTAAGTCCCTTTTGTTTGGCAACAAGGGCATACGTCTCACCCGGGACACGTGGAGGCTCAACGTGTATTGGGAGACCTGCCTCCATATTTTGCTTTTGAAGTTGTGCAAACGAGACATGTGGAGGCCTCCACTGATCTTTCTATACTTAGTTGATTTAGGCCCGCTCTTTCCCATTATTTGACTCTAACCACGTCGTGAACCCGTGCTCATTTGGGAACCCGCTCTTTATTCTTCTTTTGAATTTGCACCGAGATGACACGTGGCTCCAGTAATGAATATGTTGGACCATCTATACTTAACCGATTTGGGGCCGATTAAATAAGGGAAAACTTTCAAGAAGGTGTAGCTCTTACCATGTGGGGCGGGTTGGCACTATTTTAGGGTCATTCTTTAGGTCACACCTCTTAAAGTCACACCGATGAGGTTTCATGACACATGGAGGCTTCCACTTATTATCCTTTCCTTAGCCGATTAAATGGCCTGTTCTACCCCCTTTTCCGACCTGGGACACATGGAGGACCTATGCTTGTTTGAGACTAGCCTTTGGGCTGTGCCCTTTGAATTTGCACAGTTGAGGCACGTGGCACCCTCCATAGGTCTATGACTTTTCAATGTCTGATGAGACCTCCCTTTAGATCGACTCCATAAGACGTGATTGATCGATGCTTGTTGGGGACCGATTTTCAAAGCTTGACCTTTGGAGATACGTCATTGAGGCATGTGGCACCGTCCACTGGCCCTTCTTATACTTAGTCGATTTAAACGGTTGGCTCTGTCCCCTTTTTTACTTTTAGATACGTGGAGGGATGGAGCAAGTTTGGGGCTTCCACTCTTGATCCTTCCTTTGAAATTGCATCGTTGAGACACGTGGGGGCTTGAACCCTACTAATCCTCCTATACTTAGCTGATTTGGGCCCGCTCTACCTTTTGGCATTTTGTTGGACCTCAGGACACATGGGAGCCTCATGTATCATTCAGGACCCACTTTTGATTTTACCTTGGTTTCAGTGCCGATGAGACATGTGGAGGATTCCATCGGCCTTAGACTTTTCAACGGCCGATTCAACCTTTTGAGGCTCTAACCACGTGGAGGGTTGGCGCTCATTTGGAGGCCCTATTTTGGATGTGCCTTTTGGAATTGCATCAAGCTGACACATGGCACCTTCTACGCCAGTGTTTTTTAGCCCCAAGTTGATCTCGTATTACAGCTAAGTCTCAAAACTTCAAACCCTTCCCATGTTTTCTCATGTGAGCCTCTGGGCCTCCTTCGACGTTGTTTGATCCTTGCCAACCCATCTCCTCCATGTAGAGTCTACCTTGACCCTTGATTGTTGGATTTGAATGTGATCTCATAGGACAAATAGCTGACCCTTAGGTTTTCATTTTGTGTGGCGTCGTGTTTGATCAATTCTACTATGAGGGGTAAAATTGGAATAACACAACCCTTTCGTAGCTTCCAAAATTTATATCAAACATTTCCAACATTATTCCTACCCTATTCATCATTTTTTCTAGTTTAGATCTATTCCAGGATAAGAAAAAATCAGATAAATTCCCTATCTCTTCCATTTTTTACACAATTGCATATTTAGAGGGATTAGCAATTATACTCTATTGTATTATCATAGTGACTCTAAAATTAGATTTAATAATTCATATTTTATTAAATCGGAATGCATATATGCCAGGCACTAGCGAAAGGATCTGTCGGGTGCAAATGGCCTTACAAATGCTCAAGAAGGATTTTTTCTATATCGCAAGAGGATTTTCTTTTGATTTCTATATGTCTCTTGATATTCGGTCCTTGATTTCCAAAGGTTCCTATAACCTACAAAAAAAATAAATACCTTCACATGTCCACAAACCACATCAAATCTAATAAAAAGATATAAAATGTGGATTTTGATGACCCCAATGGTCACCAAAAGACTAAAATTAGGGTCAATCGCTTCACTATATCTTAAATCCCATGTAGTTCTTGTGTGTGTGTGTGTGTGTGTAAAAATGGTGCCCTAGGATACCCTTGTGCAAGTTACATAATGATAGCGGGATAGATCTAGAATGTAGCAATGTAAAGTATGTGTGGATGGAATATAATAGACTTTCCTCTCTGTGTAGTGTATGTAGAAGTGATGCAACCCTTGTCCCTTGTATGAGTGCTAGATGGATGCCTTTGAAGTGCTTTAGTGCCTTTGGATGCAAGTTTAGGTGGTAATAGTAATGCTTAGTGTTTGGTCTGATTTTTGAGAAGTAACTAAGTATATATATGATTCCCTTGTTTGAATTTTGTAATTAACAATGGAATATGACCCATAAGTGAAAAAGATTCCCAAAAGATAAAAGAGACCCAAAAAGAGTGAGTAAAGGTAAGAAAGGGTCAAGAGAGTAACCAAGATGGATGAAGCACTTGGGTGATGGTGTCTAATTGGGCACCAATGTCTAAGGCCATAAAGGATAAAAAGTAAATTTCCTTCAAGGTTGTAGGGTGTGTAAGACTAAAGAGAAAACAAGAATGAAATAAAATAGACCAAAGATAGTTGTCAACCACTAGTTTTCTTTCTTAAGAATCATATATACATTAGTATGCTTTTGGACCTAGAACTTTACCCAAGTGCGTGATTTTTGTCTACATTCGCCACTTTATGTTGTTGAGTGAATACTCAATAACATAAATTAGATAAGAGATGTGTACCTTATTATCTTGTAGATAGTTTGGTGAATAGCATGCCGAGTGGACAAGTGAAGCGTGAAGTAATTGCAAAGTGAAGCGTGGAAACTAAGAAAGGGAAGTGGACCCGAGGGTGAAGCGTGGGCATTGTAGCTTGCTTTGTAGCTTATATGAGCTATTTCTTGTAAAGATGAACCTACAAAAGAAGAGAAATAAAGTAATCAAATTTTTTTATATGATAAATCAGAGATAAATTTGTATAAGTATGTAAAAGTATGTAAAAGTGTGTAAAAAGGAAAGTGTGCACCCGGTATGTGAAAGAGTAAGAGATAGAAAATTTTCCTATTGTTTAAAATTGTTGATCTGGATGATGAAGGTGAGGTTTTTGGGTGATCTCATGCAAAGTGAGTTTTTGGGTGATCTCACACCAAGTGTGAGTTTTTGGGTGATCTCACACCAAGTGTGAGTTTTTAGGTGATCTCATGCCAAGAGTGATTTTTTTGGGTGATCTCACACCAAGAGTGATGTTTTTGTGTGATATCATTCCAAAAGTGAGTTTTTTTGGGTGATCTCACACCAAAGAGAAATTTTTAGGGAGAGAGGCCTGGTTTTACTCTCTTTCCATGACTTTTCCCAATAAGCACCACTAAATATGGTGCATCCCGATTTGTTCTGATTTTGTAACTAAAGGTTTGTTCCTATAACTTTAGAACTACTTTGTGACCTGTTTTAAAATTTTTACTAATAAATTATCTATATCTTCTCGTAGGACATTAGCACCCAAGGGAGAACACAAGCACATATGCATTGTTGTATGATGTTAGGCATTGGTGTTTGTTCTATGTTTTGGACAAAAATTCATATTCTAGGCCATTTTTTGATTATGTTTCTATGTTAATTTTGTATTTTTCTATGTTATATTGTAGCTTTGAGCTATTATAGGGGTGATTTATTCACCAAAGTTATGCCCCCTCATTTAGGATGCATGTGACAATAGTAGGAGAATGAAGCCCAAAGGAGAGGACCTGATGATGTGTTGAAGTGGATACCAACATGGGGTAGGGGATGTGCATGGTAGAAACCAAGGCACATGAAAACAAAGTAGGTGAGTAACATGTGTTAGTAGTAAAATATATCATGCAATAGGAAGCCATGTAACAAACAAGTGTGTAAATAAGATGGACCATGAAAAGTGGGTTTCAAACATGGGACATCACTCACAATGTCACAAGACAATTAGGGCCAAAAGGCAAAAAAATCATACGATGATCATACAAAACATAGGCATAGCCCACAAAAAAATCATATAGTGGCAAACAAGATCAAGTAAAATGTGTCAAATAACCATGATGTCATATAGCCTCGCAAGAAACAAATGCAACACATGAAGCACCCGTTAGCATGTTAGAAAGATAAATAGTATTTTAAGGCATGTATAAATCGGTGAAAAAAAAATAGAGTAACTTGTAATGAATAATGTTGTAATAGAACCTGAAGTGTGTATAATGTGGTAGTAATGAAAGGTAGATGCCCCATGGAGCCTTAGTGGGACTAGTAAAGTATTTAGTGTCGAGAATCATGCATCATGTAAGGATCTGTAAGATATCTACATTCAAAACTAGAGACCAAGTGAACACATATGTGTATATGATAAAGATAATGACATACTAAGTATTGGCTAACATGGTAAGTAAAGTGCAACATGTAAGTAGAAAATCTAGTAAGAGTAAATTTAACCAAGATATGCAAATGAAATGTATGAGTGTGATAGTATGGAATGAAAAGTGTGAAGATGATAGGATCAGTGTTCCCCTAGTTGATATGTATGAGATGAGGTTCATTTATAGAACCCTCAATAGTCAAGAATGAACCATATAACAAGAGTGTTTCATGGGTAATGTAATGTGTGGCATGAATAGATGTGAGAAATATGTACCATAAATCACAAAGCATAAAATGTAGGTGATGTGAGGTTCATTTCAGAATTAGACCCTCATCACTCAAATATGAACCGTAGAACTAGAGTGCGTCATAGGGTAATGATGATAAAATGTGTGTATTAAAGGGTGTTTGAGTGTATAGGAATATTAGTTATTATGAATGGAACACAAGGTTTGATAGTAGGTGCTAGAGACAATTGATAGTGCTAGAAAGGGGGAAAGTGCATTTCCCCCAAGTGTGTCGAATGATGGAGAGCTATGTGATGATGAAAGAGAGACATTATGATGGGGACAGAAATTGAAATGCATCATAAGAAATCATATTATTGTCCAAATGACATGTAGAAGTAAGAATAGGGCTAGGGTTATGTTTTGGGTTGACAGGAGGAGGACGGATTTTGAGAGGTGGTTTTTTTTTGAAATTGGTAATGTTATAGAAGACTTGGTAGGAGGAGGGGATGGAGGGTGGATTTTTGAGGGGTTTCTTAGTTGGAATTGGTAATATTGTAGAAGACTTGATAGGAGGAGAGGATGGAGGATGTATTTTGAGAGGTGGTTGCTTAGTTGGAATTGGTAATGTTGTAGAAGACTTGCTAAGAGGAGGGGATGGAGGATGGATTTTTAGAGGAGGTTTCTTAGTTGGAATTGGTAATGTTGTAGAATACTTAATAGGAGGAGAGGATGGAGGACGTATTTTGAGAGGTGGTTTCTTAGTTGGAATTGGTAATGTTGTAGAAGACTTGATAGGAGGAGGGGATGGAGGACGGATTTTTAGAGGAGGTTGCTTAGTTGGAATGGGTTGGATAGGAGGATCTTGACTTACCAAAGAAGGAACATTAGTGATTATAGATTGATGTTCATTAGACATGGAAGGACTGGATTTAGGATCCCATTGGGATTTAGCAATTGAATATGTAGCAGGATGTTGTGAAGTAAATGAAATAAAACCATGATTCTCAAGGTGCTTAATTCTTCATTTTAAAGAATAGAAATCATTGTCATGATGTCCTTTAATTTTGTGATAATCGAAAAATAGAAGACTAATGTATTTGGAAATCTGACAAGGAGGATAGAAATGAGTAGTTGGCAAGTTGATCAATTGGTGATTGAGGATCTCAGGAAGAATATCATGTTTCTTAGAATTTAGATCAAACTTGAGAGGTGTTGGTAATGGTAAGACTTGAGGTTCACTTATATGAGAACATGTAGAAGACATAGGATTGGGATGAGGTGTAGAAGAAGAACTAGCATGGGCTTGAGAAGAATCCTTGAGATGTTGGATTTTAGTAGTGAGAGATGTAATTGTGGTTTCCATAGCTTGAATTTTATCTTGAAATAAATAATGTAAATATTAAATTGATTTCAAATGGATTGATTGGTTGTGGTATCATGATCAATAGGGTCATAGAGAGATATGATCAAAGATGGAACTTACTATGTATGTGGAATATTGTGAGGGAGATACATAGTGTCTAGGGATTTTTGGAGAACATATTTGTAAGGTGGGTGTATTTGAAGTAATTCATGCAAGGAGATTTGAGGAATTTTAGGATCCATGAAAGAAGAAAAATAAGGATCCAAGTGTATGATCACGAGTGGGGTTCACTAAATGATTTAATTTAATTTGAATTAAATCTATATTTCAGAGTAACTATTGTAATAAATGATGTATAAATGATAAAATATAGTAATGACATAAGAAAACAATCATATAAATGTGAAACCCTAAGCAAGAAGGAGAGATAGGAAGACTTAGCTGATTTTGAAGTAGACTGGAGGTGATATGGGAGGGTAAAAGTGATTAGAAGGCTGGAAAAAACATTGTTAATTCTCACTTGTAAATATTTTGATTCAAGAAAAGAAGTAGAACTAGGGCACCATGGGAGGGCAGAGGCGCACTGGGCACTGCAATTGGATATATGCATTGGTTCGCCATGTAAATGCTCAAGAACTGGTTTTTCTATGTCATAAGGGATTTATATTGATTCTTATTTGTCACTTGATATTTTCTCCTTGATTTCCAAAGGTACATGTAACCTAAAAATAGAATAACTACCTACACATGTCCAAAACCACATCAAATATAATAAAAATATGCACAATGTAGATTCAAGCTAACACTGGTGGTCACCCGAAGAGTGAAATTACTACCGAAGTGTTGTACTACATCTCATACCCCATGTAGTTCTTATGTGTGTGTGTGTAGAAATGGTGCCCTTAGGATGCCCTTGTGTAAGTTGCATAATGATAGTGGGCTAGATCTATAATGTAGAAATGTATAGTATGTGTGGATGGAATAGAATAGACTTCCCCTCCTATGCAATGTATGTAGAAGTGATGCAACCCTTGTCCCTTTTATGAGTGTTAGATGGATGTCTTTGAAGTTCTTTAAGTGCCTTTGAATGCAAGCTTAGGTGGTAATAATAATGCTTAGTGTTTGGTACTTATTTTTAGAAGTAACTAAGTATATATATGATTCCCTTATTTGAATTTCATAATTGACAACTAGAAAGCTGACCCATAAGTGAAAAATAATCCCAAAAGATAAAAGAGACCCAAATAGAGTGAGTAAAGGTAAGAAATGGTCAGGAGTGGCCAAGTATGGATAGAATCGCTTGGGTCTTTGGTGTTCTAAGCTAGTGCGCCATTGTTGTCTCGAGACCATAAATGATAAATCAATCAAGTTTCGTCAGGATTTTAGGGTGTGTAAGACCAAAGATAAAATAAGAAACAAAGAAAAGAGGCCAAATATAGTTTTCAACCAATATTTTTCTTGCTTAGGAATCATATATACATTAGTATGATTTTAGACCTAGAAATGTACCCAAGTGTGTGATTTTTTGTCTACACTATCTTATCCATGCATTTGATAAATCTCAACCTAAATAAAAATATAAAAACAACCTTCAAGTGCTCATATAAACCTAAAATCAAAATTTTATGGATGATAGAGTCATAGGAAATCTTAACCCTAATGATACTTTCCATAAGACCATACATAACATCTATTCTACCCCTCCTCAACCGAAAGAATGATATTTTCCCTCTCTTATCCTCCCATTAACAGTTTCTCCATCCTCTCACCATGGAATAATTATGAAGACATATACCGAGGCCATTCTTACATCTTATGGACATCTCTCGCCATCTTCCTCCATGGTATAATTTGAATCTATTTTGTTAATGGCATGCCAATAGGGGCCATCCCCATGAGAAGTGTATATCACTTAGAGCCTTTTCTTATACCTTTTTTTCTTGAACATAAATTTGATGATGATGTCATGGATTGTGAGAGACATAATGAGGTCACCAAGTTGCACAAAAAAACACAACATAATATTCATGATTTCATATACAAAAGTAATTATCATCTCAAAGCATCTATAAAACCTCTTTCCTTACCATTCTAAAGCTAAAGGTATCTCCTCAACCTAACTAATGAGTTAAAAATATCTACATATTAATTTTATTAACCCTATTGAAACCATATTAGCATGTAATGAATGAAACAAGTATTTCCACTATCAATGCCACATATCCATATTACCATCCTCATACCTATGGGGTCATTCATGTTTAACATACATTACATAATTTCATGATAAATTTATAGAAACATTAAAATCTAAAAAACATATTCAAATCAATTTCATTGGCCATCATAAACCTACAGTTCCAATGTCAAATGTTTAAGAACCTTTCATCCCTAAAAACGTCCATCATGTTCTTTTGTGGCCAATACCATTGTCTCAGGATGCATGAACCATTATACATGTTCAATTCCATATAGTTAGAGAAAAAAACTCATGCCATCCAAAAATTTTAACATCTTCATACTTGATTCTAATTGAGACTCCTTAGGTTTAGTCTATTATTTTAAAATTCATCTTAGAGGAATGGGATCCAATCATGGAACTTTCCAACCTCCCATGAAAAATACCGTTCTAAAATTCACCAAAATGACACAATCATCTTATGAGATTCCTCTTCAACATGAATATTCCCTCACGATAAGATTTGGTGAAATATTCCCTCTTTCATTGTTCAAATGCAAGTATACTTCAATAATACAAATATAATTTTATCGAAAATGGTATAACCACGTATCAAACCTTATCTCTCCACTTTCATATCAATTATGAGATTCTGGATTAATTTATCTTCTAAGAAAATTATCCTCTTCTTTTCATATCCATCAAGATTAGAAATGTACAAGCCATGTGAACTCTCATAGATGAGGGTTTTGGTAGATGTTTTTCTTCCTTATAATTGATCAAATCCTTAGGGATTTCAACTAATAAACAAAATTAAATCCCTAGAACATGTCATGGGTACAAGTAAATGGAAATTTACCTCATGGAATATATTTAGCTACCTATTACCATGTTTCCTCCTACCATTAGAGTGAACTATATGATCTTCAAATTTAGTCTTTTATATTACATGCTTCTCAACTAACCATGGATACATAGGATGCATGTCATTGCCCCGTCTTCATGTCAATGCATAAATTCCCACATTATACAAGATTCAAAGTGACACAAATCTATGAAAAATCACACACTTTGCACAATCCCCACACTTAAGAAAACTATCTTATGTTCCTTTTCGATACTATCAATGATTCAACTACCCTATCAATTTACTTTGATGATATAATGGACATCTCAAGATTTTTAGGAGCACCCCACCTAACCTCCTTGCCTTGGATGATGAAAAGCTTTATGAAATAAACATCAATATCACAACATATGATCTTTTAGATTCTATATTTTCTTTGTTTCCCCTTTCTCTATGACACCATTTTTGAAAAATGGCTACTAAATCAATCCCTATCACCCTCTATTCTACCTTTCCTCCTCATAACTATTATTGATGTTGTTTGTATTTTCAACCAAGTACCTTGTAGTTTTCAATGGATCTAATGGGGTCTTGAAGAATATCTCACATGTCATGAGAAGGTAGGCACGTTTACATTCTTACATAAGCATATCCTTTATGGGATATGTAACATGTTTCGCTATTTTTCCCACACTAATCCTTAAAAACAAGGTTCCTAAATATTTCAACATCAAAAAAACTTATAGGCTTTCCAAATTAATTATAATGTCTTGTCATTAATAAAGAGCATGTTTCCACCTTAGTGGCACCCTCATTTCCCTCCCTTTATTATCTACCTTTTTACAAACATAATTGTTTCCAAATCTCCCCCTTCTTTATGTCAATTTCTTCATCTCTTTCAAACATGCATGAAGCATCGTGACAGAGACTAGGGTTTAAGGTTGTATGACCTAGAGAATCAACCCAAATTTCCCTTTGAACTATCCTTACTTAAATATCAGTTGTATCTTTGGCTTTTCAAGATGTCCTCTTGATATTTTCTTTATCATTTTCTAATTTCAAGCTTGTTTATGTTTGGGATCCAAAGATATTTATTTCATATTTAGTTCTCCTTTAGGTATTTTGGACCCAGAGTTAGTTTCTCCTTCATAGATTATTCAAACCCAACCTAACACTTTTATACCTCTTTGGGTCTTCCAAATTTAATTTATCCTTTCCTTTATAACTATTTGGACTCATCCTCCATAGGTATTGTGGATTCCACCATACCTATTGTGTTTTTTTGATCTATAATACTATAATTGTATTATAATTTATGATGTAATGGTGGAGAAAGTCAATGTGCTATTGATTGATTATTAACTTTGTGGTATTTCTATTTAAAAATCATTCTCTAATTCTAGTTTTTATCTCATGAGTCATTTCTTTACGCTTGATTGTACTTGTTTTATAACATTTTATAGATAAATTAAATTCTTTTTACCTTTGTATGTTAACAACAACAAAAATCATCATGAAGTTGAATTTTTTTCCTAATTACATATTTGAATTAGTGAATTAAGAAAGAATTTCTAGCCATAATTATGGTACAAGAAATGTGCATTCAATCTCGAGTAAAATGTAGAAACATATTATCATATTTTAATAATATTGGTAATCGAGAATATGTAACTATTATCCATATTTGTACCCCCTTACAAAAATGATTAACCTAAAGATCTGGGAATTGATAGTTAATGGGGAACAACTTACGGGGTATCTCATGGTGAGTGGTGAGCCATGGTGAGGGTTTGGAGCCATATCTTCTTGACACACGTAAACCACACATCAGTCACCTTCCATTGTCACGCATCATTGCCACTTTCTTATCAGACAACAATGTCCTCCTTGACATGCATCAACACCCTTGTTGACATGTGCCATCTGCTTCCTCCCTGACGCACGTCAACCACTTCCTCCCTAACGCACATCAACCATTTCTTCTTAATGCACATCATCACTTTCCTCTTGTCCACGAAAATGTATTTTTGTCGTGTGATAGCTTGATTCCTTTTCACGTGTCATACTACATTTCCATCGTTATTGTCTTCTCATTTGTGATATCATTTTTTCATGTCATGCATCAACCACATTTTTTTGACATGTGTCAACCCCCTCGTTGTCACGCGACAAAGCATTTCTTCTTGTCATGCGACAATCATTCCCTCGTCGGTGGTGACTCTTCCCCTTCTTGTTGGGCATCGGTGGTGGTTTTTTCGGGTGACAACAAGGAGTTTTAGATACGGTTAGGCATTAATGGCAAGTACGGGGGTATCTCAACAACCAAATTAATGAGGTATGGCACCCATGTTCGTCGTGCAAGCAAAGTACCATTGGAAAGTGAACTAGTATGGTTGCCCATACCTCCATATGGAAAATTAATGAAAGATGTCGATTGGTAGCTCCTTCTCTCTATCTCTCTCTCTCTCTCTCTCTATATATATATATATATATATATATATATATATATATATATATAATTTTCCCTCATTTATGGGGGAGAGACATTCTAGAATGTAAAGGAACTCTGCCAAAATTGTTCTAGCACTTTTGTGAGCTACAAGCCTTGAATTTATGCATTTTGTGAAGGATTCTTTCCTTGTGCCTATATTGTAATGGATTGTGCATCATTTTAAGTAATAAAATTAGTGCTTTGTGGCTCTTCTTTCCCTAGCTTGATTTATATTGCATTTATTTCCTTCTATTATATTTTGTAGGTATATTTTACATAATGTGTTCCTTTATAGGGTTTAAATTTGTTGTGCTCCATGAAATTGGAGGTTTGAATGTGTTTTGGGATGGTGGCACTTTTTCCCTATTCTTCCCCATTTTTCCTCCTGCTTTCACTCATTAGGAATCTCTCTAGTATTGTTTTGGTGTTATCACCTCCCTTAGTTTAGGACTTTTATCTTATGCATCTCTTTTTTCCTGGTCCCTTGGAAATTATAGGTTAGTGTTAGAATAGTTGCATTTCCCTTTCTAGGAGTAGTTTTAGCATTAGAATAGGTAGAGGAACCAACCTTCTCTAGAGGTTTGTCTCATTTGCGAGGGTCCCACACCTTGAGAAAATCCCATGTTAGTCAAGAGTAGGGTTTTGTAATGTGCAAATCCTAGGGTGTTACTTTCCGACATAACAGTTTTGGCATGCCCAAGTGGGACAAAAGTCAATATTTTCATTTTTTATCAAGATTGGGTGTGTGTCTTGGTGAATTTACAACCTTTATAGGCTTTGCAAAATACATATGGCAACTCGTTATTCAAATCCAATGGTTTCAAAGAACCCAAGTTTATCAAGTTCATGAGAAGAGTGCAAACCCAGGTCTAGAGCAAGAGAAGAAGGTATTTTTGAATACTTACAGTTATCTCTAGGAAGAGGAAGGAGAGGAAGAAGAGTACAAAGGTATCCATCTCCACCAAATAGAACATTATCCACACCTCCACTTGGTAGACCCTTTATTCAATCGACTAGGGTTCTTAGGCCACTCAGGATGGCTCATCAACAACCACAAAATTAGCCACCTCTAAACCCCTATGAAAATTTCACAAGTAGCAGTCCACTTGCCCTTAATGCACAAAATCCGGTCCGATAGCAACATTAAAGAATATCCCATACTTCACTGGAGAAAATCACACAACTCCCATCGACCACATTCAAGACATTACAAATGTTTGTGTCATACATGAGATTTCTGAGATGGATGTTGTAGTCAAGTTGTTGGCTTATTATTTCAAAGGAAAAGTGTTGTAGTGGTTCAAAGGCTTGGGAGTAGGATCAATTCAAAATTGGGATCAATTGTACACAACTCTTTGTGGCTAGTTTGGGGAGAGGGCTGACAACTTATCCCTTTTGTAGTAGATGACTACAATCAAAAGGGCACTAGCTAAGAAAATGAAAAACTTCAATTCCAGATTCCAAAGAACATGGGAAAAAATCCAAATGTGGTTAGACCAATAGTTGAAGGTGCATTTCTCTATTTTCTTAAAGCTCTAAATTCTGATATATCTATTATGATACAATCTATGGGAGGAATAACCCTACCAGACACCTATGTCATGGCCATTAGATCTGATAATTTCCTAATTCAAGCCAGTAAACTTGCACCCAAGACACCTATGCCTCTCTATCATGATATGGGGAATCCTAATCCTAATAAAAAAACCTACAATAGCCCCATCCCTACTCTAAGAAATCAGAGTTCAAATGAAGCTACCACTTCTTCTTCTATCCCTTCAAATGAACTCCAGGAGGTTATGAAACAATTGAAAAACTTAGGAAATGAGTTGGTAATTCTTAAGAGGTAACAAGCTCAAAATTATAGACCTTATCAACCTCGATCTAACCCATAAACCTCCATTTCATCCAAACAGGCCACTCAAGCTGCTAACTAGAACCAAGGAAAACCACAAGCTGTTAAGCCATTCCAGGAATATAACCCTAATGCAGTTTCAACATCTAGGGCCTTGGTTCCAACTCAAAACAACATAGCACAAGAATATGAATGGTGTTTCCCATGTAACTAACCGCATAATCAGGCAACATGCTTCAATGGTGCTTTAAATCAAGCATTGATGGTGACTTGCGGGTGTTCCTCAAGAACCAAACCAAGAATAAATTTAGAAGTAGGTAACTAATCAGGAAACACCTCCAAACGAGACAACACTTGTGAATTGGCAAGCTGAGGATTTCTATGGAATAAATCAGTCCCCTTCTCAAAGTGTGGCAGCCAACACGAGGTCTAAGAAGAGGAATATAGAGGAAGGGAATTCATCCAATCTAATTAATTCTCATCCTTCTATCACACTTTGGGGTATTAGCAATCCAAGTGCAGCCCCAAACATTCAAAATCAACCCAAACTACCTTCTAAGCCAACTCAGGTACCGGTTGCAGTATCCCATGTGTAGGATAAAGTCATGCCAAGTAAGGGGCAGTAGAAGGAGAATCCATCTCCTTTTAACATTATTGAGCAAATGAAGAATACCAATGTAATAATTTCCATGTGGGAATCATTGAAAATTCTGGGCAACAAGATTTGTTACAAGCATCCATGGCAAATTGGTCAACATCAAATGAGTTGTCCAAGAATCAAGAGAAGGTACTCACTAATGCAGCTCCAAAAGAAGGAGTTCATGGAGGTCAGAAAGGTAAAAACATAAAGCCTCCTCCATTATATATATCTTTGATTATTGGGAACAACCTTGTACACAATTGCATGATTGACTTAGGGGATAGCAGTTTGGTAATGCCAAAACAAATTACGAGATCAGTCGGGCCTAAAATACGACTGGTTTCCAAAGGAGTGGTACAACTAGATGGGACAAAGTAGTGGGGACTATTGGGATCATAAAAGGTTTAATCCTCACATTACATGCATGCCCTAATGTCACGTTCAAGTAGATATATATAGTGATTGACTTGCCACCACTATTTGCATTGTTCTTTTCAAGAGACTTCATCACCAAAATTGGAGGCTACTTATCAGCTGATTGGTCACATATGCTCTTTAGAACAAGGTATGGAGCTAAGGCTATAATCTGGTCTAAACCTATTACAAATTTCCATATTGAGCCTCATGTACCAAGCCCAATCAACAAAAATTTCTCAACCTTTGATCAAGAGGATTTCCCAAACACTCAAGAAGTAGATACCAAATTTGGGGTCATCTTGTATTTGACTCTTGATGAATGGGTAAAAAAATATTTGGATATGATCCATACAAGGAAATATAGGATGCTAAGTTGGGAGTTTATTGTTTACATGAGGAAAACGCACCTCTTCCTACCCTCACCAAACCATACGATAATGGTGATAATGAAGTATGGCATCTATTCTTTGATGGATCAAGGAGTAGGCAAGGTGCTCGAGGAGGAGCAATGATTTTGTCACCACAAGGTATGAAGTACTACTCAACTTTCCATTTTCATTTTACTTGTTCAAACAATACAACTAAGTATGAAGCTTTGATACATGGATTGAATTGGGCAAGAAAGAGGGGTATACAAAACTTGCAAGTGTTTGGGGATAGTGAGTTAATTGTCAACCAAGTTAGGGGAAAACATGTTGCTAAGAATGATCTACTCAAATCCTACAAGCATCGGGTATGGGATCAAATTGATGATTTTAGAGCATTCAATATTCAATCCATATTGAGGAAGAAGAATGAGGTTACGGACAGGCTTGTAGCAATTGGAGAAACATTTGATGTGGTGGACAATATTAAAAGAGATAAAGCACAACCACATATTCATGTAATTGTGAGGCTAGCTATTGGACAATAACACAAGTTGGCAGGTATTTGAGAATGATCAACAAATCATTAATTTCTTGCAGGAAGAGGTTGACTTCTCAGTTGAAAATTAGGAGAAATTGAAACAACGAAGACAGGATCAAGTGGTACGATTCACAGACAAATAATTTACCAAAGGGTTAAGTGACTCTAGAGTCAATATTCAATCCCAATGATCAATTTCAGAGAGAGAAGAACAACATTCAAGTAAAAAGGGAAGATTCAAAATCCATTTCGGTTGAAGAGGGTAAAATTCTCCAAGTTTGCAAGGTGAGCACAAATCAAGAAAAATATGAATTCATACAGCTTTGTCAAAATTTCTTGGACGTCTTTGCTTGGAGCTATGAGGATATGAGAGGTTTTAATCCAAAATTGGCACAACACACTATTGATCTAGATCTAGAATCCAATCCCATTAGAAAAAATAAAATATCGGTAAACCCTCACATTAAGCCTCTCATGAAGAAGGAATTGAACAATCTCATAGAGGCAAGCATCGTCTTCCCAATTAAGCACTCTTTGTGGATAGAGAATTTGGTGTCGGTTAAGAATAAAAGTGGGGAAATTAGGTTATGTGTGGATTTTGAGACTTAAATAGGTCCTTTCTCAAAGGTTTCTTGCATTATCCACTTCCGAGACTTAAATGGATTTCCGAGACTATCCACTTCCTTCCATGGATAAAATATTGCAAGTAGTAGTTGGATCAAAAAAATTCACTTTTAGATGGCTACTCAAGCTACAATCAAATCATGGTGAAATAGTAAGACCAATTCAAGACAGCCTTCACTACGAAGTGGGGTACATATGCTTATAGGAAGATGCCATTTGGACTGTCAAATGTCGAGCCACTTTCCAAAGGGAAATGGATATGGCATTCAAAGGGTTGATCAATAAGATAGTTCTTGTGTATCTAGATGACATTACTGTATTCTCCAAGAACGCAGCAAGTCACCTCTTTCACCTCAGAAAAGTATTCCAAAGATGCAGGAGATTTGGAGTGTCTTTGAATCGAAAAAGTGCATATTCTTAGCTCATGAAGGTAATATCTTAGGCCACATCGTGTCTAAGGAGGGGTTGGCAATTGATCCAAAATGAGTTGAAGTTATTCGAGCATTTCCATTGCCAAGTCATAAGAAGGATCTCCAAAGTTTTTTTGGGGAAAATTAATTTTTAGGAGGTTTGTTCCTAACTTTTCCCATCTTGTCAATCCACTCACATTGATGTTGAAAAATAACATGGTTTTCAAATGGAATATTGAAGGAAAAGAAAGATTTAAAGCCATAAAGCGAGACATTCGTAGGATCCAACCCTCATTATTCCAGATTTCTCAAAGGACTTAATTTTATATGCTTTTGGAGGCATGGATGCAATATCTCGCCATACCTTGGTGTAGACAAATAAAGAAGGACTAGAGAATCCTATTGCATTCTTTAGCCAAGGTCTTCAGGATTATGAGGTAATATATTCATTCATTGAGAAGCATGTCCTTGTTGTGATTAGAAGTTTAAATAAATTCAGGCATCTAGTGTCAAACAACAGAATTCATCTATTAGTTTCGCATACTAGTGTAAAATATTTTCTTTTGAATAAGGACCTTAATGAAAAGAGAGCTAGTTGGATAACCAAGGTCATGGAGTATGATATTGATATAAATGTGACCAAATTAGTTAGGGGAAAGGGTTGTGTGAGTAGCTAGCTTCCAACCAACATGTTGAATCAAGAGAGGAGGTAGAAGTTGTTATGGTGTTGCAAGATAATCAAGAACAGGCTACAAGTGGCATACCCATTCCTTGTTGGACTCAAGATATTGTATATTTTCTTCAAACGGGTCAAATTCCTCAAGGATTGAGTAAGTCCAAAAGGAGGTATTTCATACTTCATTGCATCCCATATGTGCTTGTAGATAATATTTTGTTCAAAAGGGATGTGAATGGTGTCCTCCTAAGGTGCATCGAGATAGGTCAGATAGAGAGGGTATTACACGAGTTTCATGATGGAGAGGCAGGTGGTCATTTTGCCCCAAAAGCAACAAGTATTAGAATCATGATGGTTGGTTATTATTAGCCTAATCTTTTTAATGATTGCTACTCATGGATCAAGAAATGCAAGAAGTGTGCCTTCTTCATAGGTAAAGAGAAGCTAGTAACCCTCCCACTTCATCCTTTCTTAGTTAAACAACCTCTCATGCAATGGGGATGGATTTAATTGGGGTGATCAATCCAAGTTCTAGCCTAGGTCACAAATGGATTCTTACAACCACAGACTACTTCACTAATTCGATGAGAAGAAGTTACACTTAAGGAAGTAAATGAAGCTAGAATTCTGAATTTCTATGAAAGTATTGTGTAATCCAATTTCACACATGGGACAAAATTGAACAACGGGGTCCTATTACGATCAAATTACAACATTGGCCCCAAGGGCCCAATGTCGGGTCATCACAGAGATAAAATGATTAAAATAATTAATAATTTGCATAGGCGAGCTCACCTAACATTGAACGGGATCAAATTGAGCTCAACTCATTTGATAGCTTAGTGAGAGCTCGGTCATCAACTCATTACAAATCAGTCATAGCTTAGTCAAGCTAAGCCTTAAGGGAAAAGCTCAAAGAGTCTCAGCCATGATGGTAAATGAACTCATTGACATCTCGGTTGGGAACTTGTTGGTATCTCAGATGAGAGATTGGCCAGAGAAGAATGGTTCGATCGATAGAATGGGATATCAGATGAATCTAAGTCATGGATTTGACAAGAAGTTCATCTTGATGAAGAGTAACTCGCAAGTAACACATGGTGAATAGGATCAAAGTCATTTGAGCTCATGATCAAGTGAGGTAGTGCAATGGTTAGTTTCTAGGGTAACTCGGTTCATGGAAGAAGTCATGGTGAGCTCGAATGGTATGAAGAAGTGAGTATAAGAGTATTCAAGTGGCCCAAGGGACATTACATGAATGATAGTCTCAGTGGACTACGAGTTACGCATACATGTCGACATCATCAAGTTAGGTCAGCATATATGAATCAATGAATAATAAAATCTCGACATCAAGTATGAGGAACATGAGCCCGACACAAAACGTGTGAGTCGAAAGGACATTAGGTTGAGAGTCTTAATGCATTGGGTATCAATAAGGTAGAATCAAGTGGATCAGCTCGGGCATAACATTAAATAGATAAGCTCGGTACATGGTTGTATCATGTGACATAGAGATGGACAACAAATAGTGAATAGTGCCCGTGAGGATTGATTGGAGGTCATTCTAGCATAACGAGATGTTTTAGGGTGAGCTCAGAGTAACTCGCGAGCTCGTATCGTGGTATCTCAAAGGAAGGACTCAGAGGGATTGATAAATTTGGGTGAGTTCAAGCTCACAATAAAGGCAAAGAGCTCGTGTAGTGGAAATGAACCTTTCATCTATTTAGCGAACCACACATGAGCATGGACAAAGTGTGGTAGCGATGTGACTCGATGATCCACTCAAGAGTTTGAACAAAATGGTGTGATCTCGCATGGATGATCTCACAGATATGAAACCAAGGCCAATGCAATTACACATAAGACCTAGCTCGATCGTGGGAAGGCCAAAGCCAACTATCTCGGGCCTAGTGCTCGGTGTGCTCTATAAGAAATGACTCAGTGAGTCATGCCTTGGAAGAAAAGCCAGAGTATTCACATTATGCACAAATACAAGCTCAAAGAAGACTCGAGTCAAGGAAAATGTATTATCACGCGAAGGGCCAAAAAAATGTTCGCATAAGCATTTTTGGTGAGCTCGGAATATAGGTCATAGGATTCAGGATCGGTGATAAACGAAGTATGGCTCGATTATGTAGCCATGGTAAGTAGAGTGGCTCGAGGGAATTAGGCAAGTTCGCAAGGTAATGAAGCATGGCTTTTCAAAACTAGTTGAGTGAACCAGCCACAAAGGGCTTCAAAGTTTAAACCGGTGGTACATCCGATCCCATAGTCTCGAGCTTGGAACTCATGTTATATGGGTCTAAATGATTCAAGCTCGATGGTGAGTAGCTCAGTCTAATATTTTAACAATCCAAAGATGATCAAGTCATGTTGAAGGAAATTCAACACAGAGAGCTCAATACCGAGCACGATGGAACATCATGTGGATATCTCAAGTGATAACTCGGTTTAGAGATCAAATAGGCCATTGCAAAGATAACTCATTCCACATGGAGATCTTAGAAGGTGAGTTCATCTGAAAATGGAGGTGAGTCGAGTTTCATCCATCAAGGATGAGTCACCTATATGAGCTTGGTTGTGACTCGCAAGTCAGCTCGGTGGGAGAATTCCAAGCTATGCTAAGTTGGGAAGCAAGGGGAGTTTCAGGGAATCCTTATTCTTTCATTTGGGTGAGTAGGAAAGATAGGGTTTAAATCCCACATATCAGCATCATTATGGGGATTTTGGATATTGGAAACCAAATTTTTGAGCTTCGAAATGGCATAGCTTATGGGGATTTTTAGGTGCCTCGGCACATAGAGAAAATGTCAAGATGACAAATCAAGCCAATAACTCCACATAGGGGAAGTTCGGGCAAACATGGCCAAGCGGGTATTAACCGTGGCAAACCAACATAGGATTTCTACACGAGCTATGAAATGGGAGAATCAGAGAAAATTGACAAATCACCACCCGAGTCGAAGTGGCTATAGGAGGATCGAGTCAAATGCCAAGCTAGTTGGGTGGGATTTGTTAGAGCACGTTGATTGGTTGATGTACCAGTAAATGCATAACACGGGAGACCTAGCCGAGGTGTTTGAGCTCAACTGAATCGTTCAAATGAGTTAATATAATTCTATGTGGAGAGTTCAAAGAAAGATCATTAGATTGAGTTAAAGTCTTCCATGCAAATATCTCGATCAGTACATATCTAGTGTTGAGATCAATCCAAGTGGCTCGCAAAAAAAGGGCAGTCATAGAAATATGTAAAGGAGACTCGCTCAACGTGGCGTGTGGAGCTCGGTACTTGGCGCATGGTGAATTATCCACAACGAGCAAGGAGTTCAAAATGGAATGGCTCAGAACCGAGCTTGGGAGTCAAAGCATCAAGCACGTTGGGAAATAGAGGAAAGCAAGCCAACCTAGTGGCACGGGGTGAGCTTAAGCTTTTCGGTCACATTACATTCAATAGGATTGGGTTGAGATGTAAGTCATCGTAGGTGATCATAGAAAAGGAAGGACCTGCAAAAATTCTAATCCAAATCAAGCCAACACGGTGATGTTACATAGGAGGTTAAGGATGCATAGGAAGTATTAGGGTTCAATCTCATGGATCGGCTCTAGGGTCACGAATGCATCAGATGGTTGAGCTCGGTCGAGCTAAACAAGTGAAGTGAGGTATATTCGGGTTGCATTGGTGGATGTAACTCGGGTATCTAAGTTGATGCCAAGTTTTGGCAAGATGGAGCTCGGTTTTGAGTTCGAGTTTCGAGCTTGGTGGAGATCTCTTTTTGCAAAGTTTAACGTGGGGAGCTCGGTTGATATGAAGGAAGCAGATGAGCTCATATGAACTGATTTATTCATATGGTGAGACGAAGAACTCAGCTGCATGAATCAACTTGTCCTATGAGTTAAGGGCATCGAGGAGTGGAGGTGATAAGCTTGATGTCAAATGGAGGAGCTCAATGGCGAGTTTGAATGGTGCGAGTGAGTTTGGTAAAGGAATGTAGAGATGGCTCGGCCTTCACCTTCGACTTGGCAATGAGTAACTCAAATCCTAACTCATGAGATTCAATGCATATATGAAGGGGAACTCATCAAGGACCAAGCGATTCGTGAAGATAAGAGGAGCTCGGAGCGAGTTTAGTGACTCGGCTTTGCGATGTGATGAGGAGCTCATTTCGCCATGATACAAAGGACACAAAGAAAGCTTGGCAGATTCACGAGAGGTTTCAAACTTACCCGAGCCACTCGGCAAGTTTGAACGAGAGGATCTCGGCGTGGAGAGATCGGGTCATGATGATGACAAACGAGCTCGATGAATGGGGAAGAGCCGATGTGGCAAGACATTAAACATGGAGACACCAACTCAATGAGTTGGCTCGGCGAGCCAACCACCGAGTTGGTCTTTTTTTTTCCTTTTCCTCATAATTTTCCCCTTCAAAGACAAAACCAGTCAACAGGGTCCCACATTATTTTTTAATTAATTTAATATTTTTATTTAAATATTTTAATAATAATATTTATTATTATTATTTAAATATTCTTTTAATTAATTAAGGAGAACTAGGTCAACCGGGCATTAATGACACATGATGGAAGCTTCTCAAAGTGGTTCAACCAACTGTAATAAATACATCATGTGCCTTCAATTTAGGAATGTAATTATGACCTTTCCTCTTCTCTCTCACATATTTCTTCTATAAATGTAAGTTGGAAGCTCATTCCAAAGGGTTCTATTATCTCTCAAAAGTGCACCCTGTAGAGAGATGGCTGCAGTTTTCTAGGCTTGCAAAAATGATCTCTCTCTTTCATAGATACAATGGAAACACCTCAGGTCTATGGGTATACCTATTTTGAGGTGAGTCTCTGGTATCAAGGCCGGTTTCTTATTGGTGTATCCTAAACTGATTTCTGGGAGTTTGAGAGTAAAAGATGACTGTAAAATGATTAAAACTAAGGTGATACACCAAATTTGTATGAGGGATTTGACTGAGTATATGCACAACTGATTTGGGAAGGATTCTTGATGCACAAACCAATAGTTTTTACGCGGAATGTCTCGGGGAAAAACATTTGATTATCTTAACGGAGAATCACAACAATGATCTTAATAAGTTAACATGCACATTGAAATTAAGCGAGAAAAGACTAAATTTGTAGCAAGGTAAAGTGATTGATTGGGGAATTTGCATTCACAAGATTAATATAAAAATACACAAGACTACAAAATAACTTGGAAAGGCATGGAATACTTCACACTCGAAGGCAAAATTGGAAAAAAATTCTTCGGTACTCATATATCCAAAAGTCCTCCGAAGTTCCTCTTTTTTTTTTGTGCTTTATGCAAAGGCACACAATATATAGCAAAAATAAAGCTAACCCTCTCCCTAAAAATATCCTAAGGCTTGTACTCACCCATGCATCTTATTTTTATCCTTTATTTAATAATAGATAAAGGGAAAAATAGAGCATGCAATTACAAATAGGCATTATTAGCCTTACTTACATTACAATCAAACTGGAGTTGACTGTTCTATTTTTAAGAAAAGAAGGATAAATAATTTGCTAAAAATAAGGTTGCTTGCTAGGCAAGTCTCTTTCCATGAACATGCAACTTTGTCTTCTTCTCTATTATGTCCTGTTGTGAAGGCATGCAAAATACAACTCCCTGTATATGAGAAAAACAATTACAATACTTAGCAATATTTGTATTCCTCCTGTGGGGACCACCTGCTATGTGCACATGTTCTGATATTGACATCTCCTTTTGAAAAAATGGTCACATGAGTGACACTCTGCAAATCACCCTAGCTCTTTGAAGTGGGGACCACCTGTGGTTGAACTTTTGTCTTCATTGGGCTTGGTCACTTTTTGTGGACTTAGCATATACTATGTTTTAAAATCATGAGGGGAAACACCCCACCATGCTCGACCATCTTTGATTATGTCGGCCTTAGCATATTATAATATTCACCTTTTCGGTGATCATGATATATGATTTAGTCGCCCCTTTATTTGAAGCATGCACTTGGGTTTAGACTTTGAAAATCATTTGCAATGAGTAATTCGGTGGACACGTGGGCTGTCCCCTTCCACGGTGACTCGCCCCTTGGTGACTTGGTTGGTGGCTTCTTAAACTTGGGTCAGGTTAATTATAACCCTGGTGGTTTACCTTGAATGTTGGGGCCAATTCAGGCCATCGAATTTTGTACCTTTGTTTTGATGTTGTCGATCTTTGATCTGTGGTTAGGGTTTTCTAACTGGCATTTAATGTTGATGGTGGTACCTTACCCAGGTGGTTTGCATTGATTATTTGATGATTTAAGGATGTTGATCTTGTGTCCTTGGTTTTTTTATGTCGTCGATATCTGACTGTGGTTGAGTTCGAGTTAACCCACTTCTTGGGTCCAGGCGGTAAAAAGAAATTAACCCTAAAACACATTCATTTTGGATTTTTCAGTTATATGGGTAAAGCCCTAGAAAAATATTCTCCGACACCATTATTCATTCGCTTCGCCGAGATCACTTTCACTATACTTTGGATCTCCTTCTCTACAAAAGATTCTCTGTCATATCGGGTTTCACGGTTTCTATGCAGTGGTCATGCTTTGGTCATTTTCAAAATTTTCTGTAAATCCATTTTCTTTCCGCCATAGCTACTTCTACTTGAGCTTTATGCATTACATTTGGTATTTTGTGGCAAATCCTACGAGATCTAAGTTTTCTTTGTGAGTTGAAAATTTGATATCTCTACCATTTTTTTCTTTTGATCTAGAATCGAGATAGCTCTGAGAAATGGTTTCTTGCAATCTGTTCGAGCTTTTTGAGCAAGGTGGTCAAAGTGTGGGCCACCATTATTGTTTCTTTAATCTTGGCTCTGTGATTCAGTTTTCTTGCAATGGCCTCCATGGTGAGTTTTATGAAGCTTGATCTTCTCTCTGTATGAGATCTCTTGGTATATTGGCCACCATAGTTGTTTATAGGTGAGATAATTTCTCTTGCATACGTACTCTTCTGTTTTCTTTTCTTCTTTAGATGTATCACTTGAAATTTTTGGAAATATTTGTGGGTTCTGTGATTTGTTTCTCCTGATTGACTCGAGTTTGAAACTTCACGTTGGCCTATGGACCTCTTGCTTCTTTATCCGGTTGCTCAAAATTTCTGACCATTTGATTATCTATGGTGAGTGTGTTCTTGACCCAATCTGCATTATCAATTATAGATCTGTATTTTTACGAGTTCTAGGTATCTGTAGATATGTGACCTTGAGAATTTTCAACTCTGTGTGGAAAATACATTGTAAAAGCTTAAAGTACTGGTTTTATTATGTACTATAATTATATTTCCTAGTTTTCCTGTATCTTTCATGTTCGGCCATTGCTAAAATGAACTTCGAAAAGAATATATGGTTATGTGTTTGTTGTTATGAAACTCGATTTACTTTGTATCTTCCTTTTTCTTGTGATGGATATAGAGTATTTTATTCTTTTGGATACTCATACTTGACCTATTCTTTGTATGAGTTCTTTGTCTTTAGGACAACTGTTACCTCATCATTTGTTGAGAATATTGTAGAAGATGGTTATGATTTCCTGCGAATATAGTTCTTTACATTACTTCAGGTCCATTCTGAAATATTTGGCTCATTTTGTATTTTGGAGAATCCATTTGTTACAATTCATTGTTTCAGGATCAACTTGATTCTTTGAAATCATGTAGCACCCTTTGAGAATACTTTCTTTAATCCTTTTCAAACTGAGATCACTTGAACATTGAATTTCCTCATGAGATGAGTGTTTGAAATGTAATTGTTTTCTGAAAATCATATATCAATTGAATCGTAATAACAATATTCTTGACTTTTCTAAAAATAATGTACTATTTTCGAAACTATGCATAACTTATTATTTCTAGAACTCTGTTTACAACTCCTACTTATTGGACAATTCAAGTTTTGTCAAAAATGTAGTTCCATTTTCTTTTGTGCTTCAATGTTGTACTTGAGCTTCACCTGTAGCAACTAGCTTTGATTTTTATCTTCTCGTAGCAACTAAAAATTTATCTACCGTGCTTATTTGAAAATTTATAGTGTTGATTTTTATGGCGAAGCCCTGTCAAAACTTTTCCAGAATTCTCTCTTTCATCCATTTTCAGCATAGTAGTTGAATTTTCTGATTCAGAACATAACACTTCATGTTTGAAGCTGGATTGGTAAATAAAAATGAGACATCATGGTTGTGTTATCTTGATCATAGCATGCTTTGTTATTTTTTTGTATCACTTACTTGATTTAAATCATTCCTTTAAGTATGTAGTAGTTAAAACAACATGATGGAAAGTTGTAAATGTCCATTTTACATGGCGAAGCCCTGTCAAAAAATTTCCAGAATCTTGTCTTCATTCCTTTCAACTGTGACCCTCTCTTTTAGCCAAACATCAGCTTTCAAATTCTACTTTTCTTTCTGTTGCACGTGCTTCTATTGCTAGTCTCTCTTCTACACTGTAACTTCTTCTATTTCAGAATAGTTGTTGGAACTTGAGTTACATTCTTCCTTTTATTACATGAACTTATGACTTGTCTATTCTTCTCTTTGGCTGCAACCTATACCTGCACACTTAGAAAACAGTTTAGAAAATAATTAGGCTTTTTGGCCTCTCTTATGTCCATGTTTTTCTTCTTTCTTTTCTCCTTCTTCTTCCTGAGTGAATAAAGCATGCATGCGGTTTATTCTTCAAGTAGAATACATCTCTGTTAGGAGAAGATTCATATGCATGAAGTAGGATAGTGTAGGAATATGAATTGATCCCTGAGCTCGTAACTGACAGTTAATTCTTTTCTTCTTTTTAGGAACAATGGCTTCTACAATGAAGATGAAGGAGAATGAAAGGTGGAGATGAAGATGTTTCAATCGAAGAACAGAAACCCCAAGGCAATGATGGGTTCACTCATACTCCTTTGCTTTCTCTTTCATGCATGTGTACCTTTCTTTTCAGTAGCTATACTTTACTTTTCAGTTACATCCCATGGCTTGTGTGGGAAACATTTGACTCTCCTTGTGAATAAAACATTGAATTCTAAAAATGAGTTGTGTATTTCCTTGTGCATTCTAGCTTTTCTGTATGGATTGTATAATGAACTAAACAACTCAGTAACATAATTGAATGTCTTAATCATGAAGGAAAGAACGTTGATAGGAACTTGTAACATTCAGTAATGAAATTTGATTTTCATGTAATCTACATTTCTATTTGCTACTTCAAAACTCAGCACTTCACCTAATTTGTAATTTTTCGTCTTCATCAAGACAACATAGTTGTCCTTGGGGCTTTGTGTTCTTTTGTTGAGGATGACATGAAATTATAGACTATGTGATCTATTCTACTTTGAAATAGCACACATAACTGCAGATTTCATTTAATCTTGTAACTAATTCAGTAGTAACAAATAACATCGAGACTTCCTTAGCTTAGGTATACTTCACCCAAGACTGTTCAACGTAATGATGAAGTTTTGAGTTGCCCATTTTTGCACAACCACAAAAATTGTCAACAGTTCAACAGTCGAGATAGGTTAGAAAGTTAGACATCTTAAGCAAGTGCAATTTTCAAGATTCTCTCTCTTCTACAATTTGTCCTTATATGTTGAGGGAAATTTCAAGCCTTCTTTCCAAGGCTGTGTAATGGCAACCATTGCCTCTTCGAATGTATGATGCATTGTGCACATTGTTTAAGTAGTAAAATTGTGGGTTCTATGACTAATCTCGATCCTTCTATACTTCTTTGTGTCTTTTCTCGTGCTTGTAGGTACACTATGCAAGTTCACGTTTCGTTGCAATTTCTTAGAGATTTTTCTTATCAAGTGGTGGAGCATTGCATGCAGTTGAGTTATGGTGCTTGTTCACCCTTCTCAATTTCATCCTTCTTCATTTGGAAGATCTATAACTTGTTTTTCGATCAAGTTTAATAAAGGGAATGTGTGCTTTCTATTATGTGGTATTTTGTACCCTCTCTAAGTTGTAGTAGGTGAAGTTGACTTGTGGTGCACACACCCTCTTCAAATTAACCCTTCCTGATTCTGACAATACCCTTTATTTAGTGCATCACCATACCTAGTATATTTTCATTTTTGCAAATCTCTTTCCCTAAAACCCATGAAATGTTAGCATAGGACTAGATAGCTATTTTATTACACTAGAAGTAGTACAACACTTAGTTTAGGAAGAGTAATTCAGCCTTCTCCGGAGGCTCACCTCGAGCCCAAGTCCCACAACTTGAGAGGTGATCCCATGTGTTCCAATCACACCGAACATCTTGTTCACATTATGGCCATTCGGAGGGTGCAATGATTTGGCGACAACATATTGCAACAAGGTTTGGTTTTCCTTCCACTATAATATCAGATAATTCCTTAGCTTTCATTGGAGAAAATATATCTAATTGGGTTGTTAGAAATGGCATCTATTTGAGCACTTCTTCTAATTACTACCCCCAGGGTAATGGGAAAGTAGAGTCCATGAACAAGAACTTGTTGAGAATCATAAGAAGAACCCTCGATGAAAATCAGAGGACTTGGCATACCAAATTGAAATCAGCCTTATGGGCTAATAGAATCACTCCCAAGAATTCAACTAGTTATTCCCCTTTCAAGTTGGTTTATGGAAGGGAAGCACAACTGCCAATATCCCTTGAGTTACCATCCTTGGAGCTTATCAAGAAGTTGGAGTTGTTTAAAGTTCCAGATATGGAAGTTAGGTATGTAAAACTCATGGAGCTAGAAGAGCTAAGGAACCAAGCCATGAAAACAATGGAGAAGGACCAAGCTCAAATCAAGATGAGCTTTGATAGAAAATCCAAAAATAGAACTTTCTAGGAAGGAGACTTAGTTTTGAAATGGGATGTAGACGAGCCAAACTAGGAAGGCATTCCAAGTTTGATGCAATATGGAGTGGCCCTTACTTGATATCAGGGTGTAAAGAAAACAATGTTTTCCAATCAAAAGTTTGGACGGAGAAGAATTGAGATTCCAGTCAATGGGATCTACTTAAAGCATTGTTGTTAAGGATGAATCTCATTTTTGTACATACTAGTTTAGGTTCTTAATTCCTCTAAGTGCTTGTAGCACATTGTTTTGTTGTAGTTAGGTTTTCTTTCAGATAAGTGCTTGTGCACTCTCTGCATGTTCCATTTGGGATATGTATGATTTTGTTATTTATACATAGTTGTGCTTTGTTGATATTGCACTTTCCAGTTTTAAGCAAGGTCCGGTGATGAAATAATTTCCAAAGCCAGTGGTTCGGAGAGGTTTAAGAGGTTTTAGGCATCAAACCAATTTCAGCAATCGAAGGACTCCATGCCCAATAGATGTAAAATCACTGGTCTTTCAAATCTAAGCGGCAGATCACCCTATAAGTTGCCAATTTTAACCATATTTACACCCCCTTGAAAAATGGATTAACCTATAGATATAGGCATTGATAGTTAATGGGGAGCAGCTTACAAGGTATCTCATGGCAAGGCAAGCCAAGGAAAGGGTTTAGAGCCATATCTTCTTGGACGTGCGTTAGTCACCTTCCATTGTTGCATGTCGCTTCGCCACCACTTTCTTTTCACACAACAAAGTGTCCTCCTGATGTGTGTCAACGCCCTTGTTGATGTGTGTCGATTCGCTTCCTCGACGCACATCACCCACTTCCTCCCGACACAAGTTAGCCATTTCTTCTTAACGTGCATCACCACTTTTATCTTGTCATGCGACAACATATTTTTGTCGCACATGCAGCTCCTTTCCTTTTGCATTTCGCTCTACCTTTCCCCATCGTCATTTCCTTCTCGTCGCATGACAACGTTTCTTCCTTTCATGCGTCAACCACCTTTTGCTAACGCACATCAACCTCTCCTCGTTGTTGTGTGACAACATTTCTTCTTGTCGTGTGACAATGATTCCCTCATCGGTCCGACTCTTCCCGTTCTTTTCGGGTGTCAGTGGTGGTTTTTCGTGTGTGACAATAAGGAGTTTCAGATCTGATCGGGCATTAATGACACCATACAAGGTATCTCACAAGCTGGATTAATGAGGTATGGCACACATGTTTGTCGTGCTGTGAAAGCAAAGTACCATTAGAAAGTGAACTGGTATGGTTTCCCATACCTCCATACGGGTAATTAATGAAAGATGTCGGTTGGTAGCTCCTTTTCTATATATATGAAATATGTATGGACAATTAATGAACTATGTCGGTTGGTAGATCCTTTTCAACACCCTTGTTGACACGCGTTAGCCGCTTCCTCCCGATGCATATGGTCATTTCTTCTTGACACGCATCACCAATTTTGTCTTTTCATATGACAACATATTTTCTATCGCGTGATAACTCCTTTCCTTTTTGCGTGTCGCTCTACCTTTCCCCATCATCGTTTCCTTCTCATCATGTGCAACATTATTTTTTCCTTTCATGTGTTGACCACCTTTTTACGACGCGCATCAACCTCTCCTCGTTGTCGTGTGACAAAATTTCTTCTTTCCGTGAGACAATCATTCCCTCGTCGATGGCGACTCTTCCGTTCTTTTCGAGCATATGTTGGTGGTTTCATCCGTGTGATAATAAGGAGTTTCATATACGGTTAGGCATTAATGGCACCGTACAAGGTAGCTAAACAACCAAATTGATGAGTTATGGCACCCATGTTTTACATGCAAGAAAATTACCATTGGAATGTATAGGAACTACTAAAATTGTTCCAAAGACTTTTTGTGAGTCATGCAGCCTTGAATTTTTTCATTTTGTGAAGGATGTTTTCCTTGTGCCTATATTGAAATGGATTGTGCATCATTTTAAGCAATGAAATTATTGTTTTGTGGATCTTCTTGCCCAAGCTTGACTTATATTACAATTCTTGCCTTTATTATATTTACAGGTATATTGTGCATAATGTGTTCCTTTATAGGGTTTAAATTCATTGTGCTCCACGAAATTGGAGGTTTGAATGTGTTTTGGGACTGTGGCACTTTTCCTGCCCTCTTCTTCCCCATTTTTCCTCCACTTTCACTCACTAGGAATCTCTCTAGTCTTGTTTTGATTTTATCACCTCCCTAAGTTTAGGACTTTTATCTTGTGCATCTCTTTTTTCCTGGTCCCTTGGAAATTCTAGGTTAGTGTTAGAATAGTCGCATTTCCCTTTCTAGGAGTGGTTTTAGCATTAGAATAGGTAGAGGAACCAACCTTCTCTAGAGGTTTGTCTCATTTATGAGGGTCCCACACCTTGAGACAATCTCATGTTAGTCAAGAGTAGGGTTTTGTAATGTGCAAATCCTAGGGTTTTAGTTTTTCGACATAAAAGTAACTCCTACAATAAATAATATTGTAGGGAAAAATATTCCTCACCCTATGATACGAGGGGATTCATTTATCACAAGTTTTTAGTGAGCAACACAATGGATATCACTACAATATTTTAGTTAATTAGATACTAAACAAAACACTAAATTTAAATGCAAATAAAAGCAATTTGTGATTTAGAACCAATGGTACTATATTTTTGGTGGTTATTTATCTCCATTTAATATAATATACCAAATTTGGTTATGACGTATAATACCAAAATATACTACCAATTTTTGGTAGTATATTTTTGGTAATATATTGCATAACCAAATTTGGTGTTATATTTTGGTAGTTTGTAAGAACCACCACAAATATAGTACCACCGGGTAAGTAAATTGCAAATCAAGTATATATGCTTGAATTTTATCATTTCACAAATTGGTGTCTATATACTTGAATTTAGTTTTCTTTCTAGTGATATATTATTCATAAATTATTTTGATATATATACACTCTACACATTCAAATTTTATATGTACAGAATTTCAAAATTATGAAACTAATCAGATGGGTTGTTTTCCAATGGTGTGTTTAATGGTGTAAAACAAATTCATATTCATTCACCAGCGCACAAATCCCATCGATATACAAAGTAATAAGGGATGAGACCAGGATTGCACTGGGAGTGAATTTGGAGGAATAAAAACCCTCATTCCTTGGTAGCTAAGCCTAAGAATTTCGTGCACCTAATTTTGCAAGCTTCATGTTCATAAAAAAAGGCAACTAAAACATAATCATAACAATTATCAATGATAATATAATTATGTCCACATAAATCATTAATAAAAACAAATTGCAAGCATTTTTATAATAAAGAGATTTGAAAAATCCCTAATTCAAAAAGCATAATCAGATAAAAGAAAAATATTATGATAAAAATATTTTTTTATTCAATATTTTAAAGGGTATTCTCTCAAAAATAAACTTGTTTATCATGATCCATTTTTAGATTCCTTGTTCCACATATTTGCATATTATCTCTATCATCTATTTCATAAAGGACTTCTATTTTTCGAGATAAATTTGTGCAAACATCTAGCTTGTCCTCATGAATCGAGAGGTATATGTTTCAATAATTCCATAACACAAACATTGACATCTTTTTGAGTGAGCTTCTCTCCATGAAATTATTCAATTTAATTTATCCTTCCATGTGATGCAACTATTGTTGTCAATGTATCTATCAACTCCACTTGATCACCCGCCATTAATTCCATTTTCTTCAAAAGTTATTACAATTTTTCGGCTTTATTGATATATTTACATTAAATAATAAGTGTAAAATTAAAACTCCACACTTTCTATTAATGTCAATATACTTAACATATCATCTTTCATATCTATCAAAAACATACCATCTTTCATGGAATTTTTCAATTTGTTAGTTTTTGGTAAACTTTTGCATGGATTTTGTGCTAAAGAGGTCTATAAGAAACATGTACATTTTTTTACCTCAAGCTAAATAGTATGATATTACTCACAATTTTATCAAACCAATATTGTATGAAATTAAAGTGTTTAAATAACATTATAATTCTATATTATTTCATCGTATCTAGAGGAAAGAAACGTTAAAGTGTATGAACTTTCAATGGCTAGTTTGCAGCTAGAAAATTTGTCTTGGAGCATACTTTGGTGCTTCCTATAGCATATTTGGGAGGTTCATGTAGAAACTTTGGAGATACCTATTTCATACATGGGATCCACCTATAACATACTTAAGATTTTTGTAGCACACCTAAGGAACTAGTATTGAATCAAGGATACAATCTTGCATACAAATATTTGTTTTCTAAGTGGACTATTGTGTGCATTCATTTTCATTCCTTATAGTATTTCTTTAACAATCTACATCACTAGTTCTAGCTCACTAAGATAATTTTCTATCATTTCAAGAAAATTCTTTGAAGTGGAACATCATTTGTTGTGATTTTTACATCTAGAGTAAAAATATAAGAGTTTAGAAACTAATAGATGAATAAGATTGTGGTTTTTATGTGTAAAAAATGTTAACATTCACATTTAAATATATCGCATGTCATATATCTTTCCAAAAATTTCTTCCTCTTGCCATATTCTTGGTGTATTTGGGTCACACTTTGTGAGATTTTCCTTATTTTTCACCTATATCTTGAGAGGTTTTCATATTTCCTTTAGTCACAAATGAAATAAAATTATTCAAATGAGACAATGGGTGAAATTAAAAATATATAAACAAATATATAAACTATATTTTAGATAAAAATATATGTAGTATGATGTCAATTTTTCAATTTTACCTCCAAAGGATTAATCCCTTTAGTTTTTACTCTAGGTGCTTGACAATTAGTGCAATTGAGGAGGAAAGTATATCCATTTTTAGTCATTTTAAATGAGAATGCCTCTATTTTTCTATAAACATTTTCATATCCGACCCCATCGAATCACTTTCTTTTATTTCACACAATCCATAATTTGTAGTTGATATGTTATATTATTGCATCTAAAAAACAAATTCAACACAAAATATTTAAACAATATAAAATGACCATTAATGTGAAAATAACAAATTTCATGCCCGCCTTTTTATATTTCCTTGACTATAATTGTCATGATGAAATTCAACAATGCATTAGGGGAAAATATTTTCATGATCTATCTCATACATACACTGGGGAAAGGAATCTTGATTGTATTATCCTTGATTTTATTTTTTGTGCTAGGGAAATTTACACCCTATACTTATACTAATATTACACCCTAGACCCTCTAGAATTTTTCTTCCTCTTGTTTACTCCTCATTTCTTGTTTTCATGCCTTATTTTGTCTTTGTGTGTTTTCTTGTCTTCTATTTCTATGGGTTTCTCTATCCTTCCTTTTTTCCTATTGGTTTGGAATATTTTCTGCTCCTATGTTTTAAAATTCCAATGATTTTGTGTTACTTCTTTTTCAACATTTCCTTCCCATTGTGTGTTGTCTTGTGTGTCAATAGGGTCCTAATTTGAATTCGGTAAGTCTATAAATACATGGGTGCATCAAATCCTTTAGAAAAACAACTCATAAGGAAAAATAAAAAAGAGTGATATTGAATTTATAAGAATAAAATTGATTATCCCTAAGAGCATTCCCACACCAAAATTAGATTTCAACCATTTAAAGAGCATTCTAACATATACTAGATGTTTTACATCCATTCAAAAAATAAGGATCATGACACTTGTATTTATTGAATTTCCATTAACTAGCATTGAGTATTGATTTCAATATTTTTTCTCGTATGAGGTTTAATTTAGAGAATCCCCTAAATGAAAACCTCAATTTTTACTATTTTGTTGGGTGTTCATGTTGGATTATGGCTTTGAGAAAGGAGAACAATTTCCTAGTGACCTGACAACAAAATTAAGAAAAGTGATGAAGTTTATGGAGCTTGGGACTAGGTCATCACATTCACTAAGGCAAATTATCAATTGAGCCAAAGGGTCAATTAAGTAATGTATGGATGTGGAAGGACCAAATTTGTACTTGTATAGTTTTATTTAGGTTCGTTGTAGTTTGTTTTTCTAGGTTGGGTTAAATGCCTTGATGTCTAGACCTGTATTATAATGTTTGTTGTTGAAAATTTTCTTTAGATTGATGAAAAGAGTATTATCCTTTAAAAATTTAAATCCGAGATAGTTTTTAAAATAATTTTAATCACTCTCAAGTATTCTCTAGATTATTATATGTTCTACATCAGTCTTTATTTCTTTAAATAATTTTAATAAATATTGTTTTATATTTAGAGAATACACTAAAATCCTATTAGGTGTGGTTAATTATGTGCACTATTAATGTAAAACTATTGTCCACATTTACAATTACTTCATTTCGAGTATTATTAATGTAAAACCAAATTCCATAATTACAATCACTTTTTTCTAGACACTCAAATAAGAAGAGTCCAAGGATTGTTAAGACATTTCAGTTAGGAAGAGACCAAAGATGATGAAAGTTGATGTCATCAAAGTAGCTAAAAATCACTCTTCATAAAGAAAATTTAAAGAAAAATCTCATTTTTACAAACTTTGTTGGGTTATATGGAGAACATTAAAAGTTATTAGATGTCATCATTATTCACATTTACAATCACTTCCTTTTTAGTATTATTAACTTGTGAAATCAATGTTCACATATATAGTCACTTTCTTTCCTAGACACTTAAGTGGGAAGCGTCCAAAAGGATGGTTAAGAAATTTCAATTGGGAAGAGTCCAAAGTTAATGAAAATTGACATCATTAAAGACAAAGTTACAAATCATACTTCACAAAAATATTTCAAGAAAATGCTCATTTTATTAAAAATTTGTTGGGTTGTATGGAGGACATTAAAATTTATTATCATTATTATTTACATTTACAATCACTTCCTTTTCTAGTATTGTTAGTGTAAAACCAATGTCCACAATTACAATTACTTTTTTTTCTAGACACATAGATGGGAAGAGTACAATGATTGTTAAGACATTTCAATTGGGAATAGTTCAAAGATAATGAAAAATAATGTCATCTAAGATAGCTTCAAATTACACTTCACAAAGATTTTTTTACTAACTTTATTAGGTTCTATGGAGGACGTTAAAATTTATCATATGTTGAATCATTATTCACATTTACAATCACTTCATTTTCTAGTATTATTAGTGTAAACACAATGCTCACAATTGCAATCACTTCCTTTTCTAGACACTTAAGTGGGAAGAGTCCAAAGATTGTTAATACATTTTAATTGGGAAGATTCTAAAGATAATGAAAATTGATAATCGCTGTATCGAAACAATTACAAAATCATACTTTGCAGAAAAGAAAGTTTAAAGAAAGAAATTGTGTTTACAAACTTAGTTGGGTTCCATGGAGGACATCAAAATTGTCATCATTATCATTCACATTTACGATTATTTTTCACAGGACACTTAAGCAAGAGTCAAGGATTATTAAGACATTTCACTTGGGAAGAGTTCAAAGATAATTAAAGTTGACACAATAAAAAACAACCGCAAATCATACTTCACAAAAAAATAAAAAAATAAAAATAAATCTCATGTTTTTAACAAACCTTATTTGATTATATAGAGGACATTCAAAGTTATAATTGTTATTATCCTAATTTACAATCACTTCATTTTCTAGTATTGTTAGTGTGAAATTAATTTCTACAATTATAAGTACTTTTTCTAGATATTTGAGTGAGAAGAGTCCAAAAATTATTAAGATTTTTTCAATTTGGAAGAGTCTAATGATAATGAAAAATAACATCATCAAAGATAACTGCAAATCACACTTCACAAAAGAAATCTCATTTTTTCAATTTTTATCAACCCGGTCTATGAAGGACATTAAAAGTCATTATCATCACCAACCAATTGAGCATGAAGTAAACACTGGTCTTAGAAGAATAAATGTATACAAAAATAATCATGTCATGAATAAATCCTTCGAGAGTACCACTATACAAAAAAAAAAATTGGACATTGACAAGCAAAACTCATATTGATAATAATTAAGAGACTTGGAGAGCTTGTCCTTGTAATTGAGAGATGGAAGCCTTACAAGTGGACCCCTTCCACTGTCCCATAACTATTACTTGATGTAGAGATGGAAGCCTTGCAAGTGGAGCCCTTCCACGTGTCCCATACCTATTATCTAATGTAGAGATGGAAGCCTTGCAAGTGGACCCCTTCCACGCATCCCATAACTATTACCTAATGTAGAGATGGAAGCCTTGCGAGTGGACCCCTTCCACATATCGTATAACTATTATCCAATGTAGAGATGGAAGCCTTGTGAGTGGACCCCTTCCACGTGTCCCATAACTATTACCTAATGTAGAGATGGAAGCCTTACTAGTGGACCCCTTCCACACAGGGGCCGAATTAAAGGTTGGGAGTGCCCTAGGCAATAGTTTGAGTGGACGCCCTCCTCACAAATTTAGTTAATATATTTTTTCCATAAAGTAAATAAATAAAATATGTCTACATTCTTTTATTTTAAAATTTACATTATGGTCACAATAAAATAATAATAAAAATATATTAATAAATTATCACATAAGGATGAAAACTATTTTGTGGATGGAAAACATTAATCGTAGCGGATACTCAGAATGCAAAAAATTCAATATTTTATACAAGGCTTCTTACAAGTTTGATTTAGCCATATCAAGTAGGTGACAATAATTCTACCCTGAAATAAAACACCATTTGTTTGCAAAGAAACAAAAACGTTTATGTAGCTCCCATGGTTTTGTGAAGAGTCGTATTTGGACTAGGCCTATGAATTCCTCCATAACAAAATAATAGAATTTTTCCTAAAAAAATTAAGAATAATTTTTTTTTCCTTCAATTATACTCACTCTACTAGATACACCAGTGACATTATAAAAAATACATTAACATTTTTCTAGAATAAACTAGACACCTACATAATCTAGAGCTACATCACAAAATGGGTAACAATACCAACAAAATCATATGTGCTTATAAATATGTGATATTTTCTTTTACTTGCAAAAATATTACAAAACATTTTTATGTGTATGCGTGAAATTTATATTACTATACGATAATATCTATAAATGAGTTGATCAATATTAAATATTCAAATAAATTATTTTAATGTTAAGTTCTAAAATTCACTGACAAAAAGAAAAATTTAAATTCAGGGGCCCCTTGACAGCGGGCGCCCTAGACAACTGCGTGAGATTACCTAAAGCTTAATCCCCCTTTGCTTCCACATGTCCCATAACTAGTACCTAATGGAGTGTTCTTTCCATGTCAAGATTGCTAAGAGGTGGTGGTGTAGCCTACATGAGCTAAAACAAAAACAAAAAGAGGAGAAACGCGTTAATTTCAGTCAAGGTGACAGCAATTTGCCTTCGTCCATACGTTGCATGAATGGTACTTACAACTTTTGTATCATAATTAAATTTAATGGTTGGAAGGTACGAAGAGATTCCAAATGTTCCTCTGATTCAATGACGTACCGTGCGCAATCAATTTCTTCCGTCTCCCATTCTGGATCGAGATTTGGTCGTATAGCGGAAATATCAGATTTAAAGTTTAAATAAAGAAAACTATAATCAAATAGTACGTATTCGATACATTATAATTAAATATTATTGTACGTGATGATCCCAGCTTGAAACCAACCATTTTTGTACCTTCATTAATTTTCGAGATTTATGTTTTTGATTTATTAATGAGTTGATTGATATTATAAAACACAAGGTCATCTTTATTGCAAAATACACTCCTCGAATCTTAAATTTGCTAAGGTAGGGGAGAGGTACTAGTAGTTGTGACCACTAACTTGACAAACGTAAAAGGGACACGTAAGTGTTAGTTGGCACAAAAAAATATTTTATTGTGTAGTATATGACCATAACATATCATTATTTTCGTTTAGCGTTTTCAATTGGAGGGAAAAAACATACTTTGAATTCATTCAAAAGTTATAAATTAACTAAATATTAGTACAAAGCGTTTAGAAAATGATATCTCTTGACATCTTTTATATAGATTCATCTAAGATATGTGGACTAGTATAATCCATGGATATGTGTTTTCCTTATTTTATAACATGAAGTATTTTTTTAAATCTAAATAGCTAATATACATCATATCAAATGACACTCAACAAAATATTTCAAAATCATCCAAATGTGTAACATACATAAGATAAAATGAAAAATAAAGAATCATTTAATATTCATCAAAATATGTTATGCACGTCATATAAAATGTCAAAGGATGAAACATTTCATACTCATAGAAAAAAATATAGTGCTCATATATAAATGCGGTAATATTCTTAGTCCTTCTAAAGACTTTACATGAGAGATGGCCATAAATGTTAACTTTGTTATTTCTTTTTTCCTATATCGGTTATAGCTTTCAACGAAGTCAAAAAATTGTGATTTGTGTATTGTTAATTCCCAACCCAATCGTAAGGGTAGTTGTTATGTATGTCCCCTTTGTATTGGTGTAATTGGAATTGTATGTGGAGGTTCATCTTCAAATGGTATTTTGGAGTAATTGTCAAACTTGACCATAACATGTCGATGGTTCTAGTGCGGCACTCCCAAGTTTGTATATTATGCATCAAATTTAATATAGAGCTACATATACAAGACTTGCTTCTATCTAAAGATTGAATATTAACATGATTGTTCCATCCTTAGTAATTAGTAACTCCATGTCAAGTTCATCAATTTGACTTCATGAACTATCGTGCATTATGCACTACCTAATTTGGTTTAATGCTATGTGCAACAAGGTGTTTCATTGAATGTGATTTTCTTCTATTGTGGCTATGCACACTATCATTTGTGGCAATCAAATGAGTATTATTGTCAAAATCATTAGTGGATGTACATCGATCCAACATTGGTTCTTGTTATCAATAACTTCCATTCATCAATTGCTATATTCAAAACTCTCAAATTTGTGAGAAGTTGAAAAAACCTTCATTGGTCCTCGTTTTCTCCTTCTTGTCTAAATATTTTACTTGAAGTAACAACTTTTTCAATTTTTCCCATAATAATTTTGCATGTTTTTTATTATCATATGTTGGTCTATCACTAACAGAAAATAGTTGTCCAAAATCTCACACCAAAATCATATATGTACCTCTAAAACTCATGCTTATTTTAAGAAAATCCTTAACAAATTTGATTCTATGTTTTATAGAAAATTTTGTCCAATGAAGCTCATTTCAATAATCAATATGCATTTTTGTGGTATATCTCTTCTTAGAAAGTTATAAGTCTTGTTCCTTCTAATTCAAAAATAAATGATTGGGATTCAAAGTTTTGAATGGATCGTCGATGCACCAATATTGAACATTTTGCAACTCGATTGAAGTAATAGAAGTGGAGATCTCTCTAACAATGTTGATCTTGAAGAACTTAATGAATGATGTCAATTCTAAGATATAATTTTCATGTTCCTATTGTTCCTTAAATTATCACGCATAATGGTAATGCATTTTGACCCGATGATAGTGTGTCATTGTTTTATCAAGTGTTTGTTTTCTTTGGAAGTTAAGGATGTACAAATCACATTTTGTGTTATATCATCGTCTATGAAAAACCCATTATCTTTCATGGTGCTTATAAATTTTATTTATTTATTTTTGTATCCCTACTTCAATATTCGTTACTCCATAACCTACATTTTTATCAAGATTTCTTCTTCCCAACATACTTGTTTCAATTACATCCATAATTTGGCAACATTTTAGCCTATATAAGATTTCCCAATTATGTTTCAATTTTTATATAAGTTGATTATATCCATCTTCAAAATCACTATGATTTTCAACATATTTTGGAAGTCCTTTTCTTGACATGCCAATGGTTGTAAATGAATGACTCCTATTTGATCTTATTACATCATCATTAAGCCCGATATATAATTCTATATCATGAAATGAATTGTAAAATAATAATTAACACATAAAAATCAAACCATTTATGTGATTCATGTACATAGATGGAGATATACCTTGGGAATGCTCTCACAATATTTGGCATACTCCTTGTTTGTTGATTTCACTCTAAAAATTAGAAAATAGAGGTCATACTAGGGTTTACTTTCTAATTAGGACTTCAAAATCTAGACATGGTGTACATTTAGATTACAAATAAATATTGATAAAAATATTTGAAAGTATAGTAAATTATTGAGGGCATATGAGTAATTATTACACGTATAAATTGACAAGAAGATAAGTGCATTTAGAATTTTACAAGTTTTTGGAATGATCTAGGTCGAACACTAGAGAACAAATTAGAAATTATCTATATCTACTTTTCTCTAGAACTATCAATGAAAACTACCCCTGGAAAATAACATCAAATAGACAATAGTCCTAAAATTGTCTTGAGTTAGAAGGTTTTTTCTAATTTATTTCCACACTTTTGGTTTCAATTTATGTTGTTTCATGTCTATTGGTCCTTCCTTTTTACAATCAAAATCACACTAGATGCCCTTGATTTTCCTGTGATCAATTATCTTCTCTTGAAACCCTACATGCCCTTGAAAAACCTACAAAGGGTTCATTGGTTTGGGTTTTGTCACCCTTACGCCACTTATGTAACACTACTTGAAGAGGCATCAAACTCAAATAGTTATCCACTTATTAGAATTCCAATTGTGAGGATGCAACCACATAAATGCAACTATAAGTTAACACTTGATGCGTGATAATGGTTTCTTTGACTTGGCTTGAGATGCTCTCGAATTGGATTGGAAACAACTTGTTTGAATTTTAAGGTGCTTTAAAACTATTTGGGGACTAATCTAATACGTACTCTCGAAATAAGGAAGTTTAGGGAAAATATGCTTGAGATTACAAAGGAAGTGTCATTTCCTTTTGAGACAAGACTTGAAATTTTCCATGCATGAAAAATGCCATAATGGGTGACCAAAAAGCTTGAGGTTTGGTTTGGATCATTCCTACAAAGAATTTTGTAAGGGATTTGGGACTATCTAAGCTAGTTGCCTTCTCAAGAGTAAAAATGCAAAAAGTGAGCTATAAGCAATTGTAGAATGAGTTAAGTTCCAAAATTTTGTGAGCATCTTAGGATTGGAAAAAATTAACTATGTGAGTTTTTAAAACCTTACAGGTATCTCTAGAAATATATATGCTTGGTTGTTTGACACATGTCGTCTTAAGGGCTCTTAAGGCGGGTCTTATGCAAAGGAGAGTAGTGTGGTGTTGTGAGTTTCTTAAATTCATTCTTTAGTGGAGGTAACAGTGGGTGAAGTGCATAAACAGGGTAGTGGCCTAAGGAGCAATAAAAGAGTAAGAAGCCAAAACTTATATTTTTGAACTAGAGAGCCAACGGAGCAAGAACAAGAGTAGGTTAACATGAGATGAATGCGAGGTCATTATGAATGATAAATGAGCTATTGAGGGATGGAATGATGATGTGGGAAGCATATGAAGCAATGTATACTAGAACATTGAGTTGGTAAGGTTATTGTGGATGATAATAACTCAATTTTGCAAGTTTCTTAAACCATTTTTTCTAGTGGATGATCCTCTTTTATAGAGATAGAGTTAAGTTATTGTTTACAAACTCTTGAAAGGTGATTATAGGCATATAATACATTTTCTCTGCATCATTTGGTATTAGAGCTTGGATTTTTTTGTGATGTGGTTTTGAAGATTGAATGCATGTTTTTGTGGCTAACAGTGTTGTGGAAGTTTGTGTGGTGAATGAAGTGACATGTGAAGAGTGAGAAAAAAAGTGTGAAGTTGAGAAGAGAAAGCGAATACACCAAAAAACCTAGTAAGGCCAAGATGAGGTGCGGAGAAGAAGAGGAAAGGTGAAACGGACTTGTCGAGAGAGAGAATGGATCAAGAGGAAGAAATAAGAGAAGCTGTGGAAATTGATTAGCCATAAGAGGAAACAAGAAGAATTAGAGAAGAAGAAGCGAGATGTAGCAAGAAAGAGAAGCGAGAGGAAACATGAAGAATGGATGGAATCGAGATGACAAATTTGAGAGCATATATAGAGAAGTTGACTAAGATAATAATGGAACAAACAAGGTATGATCTTAAGTTTGTCATGAAAAGGAAAGTTAAATGGTTTGTGATACAGTTGCAAGAAGAAATCAGAAGTTGCGATTGAAAAAGATCAAGAATGAAGAGGAAAAGGGGTAAGTGCAACAAGTTGGGGAAAAAAGTGGACATGATAACATAAAATTCACGTATCGCGATCGTGATTTTTAAAACTACACATTACGTATTTTGAGTCCGTTATTTTTGAATAGCGATAGCGATTTTGAGTCCTTTTTTTAAAATGGTAGTTTAGAAACTAGATTACGGATGCTACGATTCATATTTATATATAAAAAAATAATTTTGAGTTTGTGTTTTGCTAATAATCCCTACAAGTTGAGATTTTATTGTTTTTGCAATATGACATCCACTTATGACCCCTTTTTGTCCCCAAACTTGTTGTCAGACTTACCCAAAGCTAATCCAAAGCTAATAAAAGAATAAAAGAGAGAAAATAAGGTTAACAAGAGGAAGAATGAAGAAAATAGTACAAAATATATCTTGAGACCAGTTCAAGCCATGGTTACATAATGCCTACATGGTGGAAGAAACCAGTAATAGAGGATAAAGATGACAAACACAAGAAAGTGACAACAAGCACAAGTGAACAAGAGTAGAATAAGAGAGAGAAAGCAAAGTTTTTGGATGTACAAGCAAAGTAAAAAGAATTGAAGATCGTATGGAAGAGGAAAGAAGAAATCAAGGAACGGGTAAACAAAAAAACACTCATGACAAGCAATCAAATTTCAGAGGTTAAATTAGAAAAACAAGAATGCAAGGTAAGTAAAGTTGATTCCTTGTTGATTGATATTGAAGATGGAGTGAGTGAATTCCTTGAAATTATATAAGATGAATATCATTATGCATTTGAAGATGTTGAAAAGCCAAAGTATGATCAAATTTGTATGAGCGAGTGTGATGGATTATTATGAAGCATTGTTAGATGAGATGGATGTCGAGGTGGAAGGTGAAGGTACAACCTGAGAAAAAGATTATTTATTTGGCATATGATGATGTGATTGAAAAAAGTAACTATTAAATGTAAATTTTAGACAACTTGAAATGGTGGAAAGTGAAAGTAAGAAAGTGAATAACCAAGAGGATGAAGATTTTGGAAAGAGGCGATGATTCATACAAGTTGGGTATGAAGTATACGAGGATGGAAAACATCATAGAACATAGAGAAGCGTTTATTTTTGTTGTTATAATCTTTGTGTGTGCAAGTACAAAGCATGGAGACTTGAGGATGATGAAAGTAAAGGTGAAGATCAAGAAGAAATGGAGAAGAGTAAAGGAAAGTGTAAAGCAAAATACTACTATGTGGGACCCTAGGCGAACCTAAAGAATGCAATGATAGTGGGAGCAAGTAAAGAAGAGAAAAGAAAAGCAATGGAAATGAAAACTTAGCTGGAGACATAGGTATGCAAATCAAGTACAAAGCTACTTTTCTCCACCTTTGGAGTATGATGCAAGAGCATCATCAAGAAGACATTCAAATACTAATTTTCCTAGCTATGAGGTCATGGGAGTGTTATATGGCATATGGAGTCATGAGAGAAAGAGACCTAGGTGTCTGAGAGAGAGTTTGAAATTTCAAAATCTAGTTTCCCTCCAAAAATGAATTCAAAATCTCAGACTTGTAAAGGTGGACTCTAAGCTTGTTAAGTGGATAGTTGAGTCTATAATAGGTGTTATTATACCTATTAAAAGTGCTGGAGGTTTATTAAGGTTTTGAAAGTGTTTTTAGGTGGTAAGGTGTGTAATAAGTCTTTAGGTGAAAATGTGAGTTATGAAGTGTGTTAAGATAATGTAAACGACCAAATGTAATGATGGACACATAATGAATCACCATGAGAGGAGTTACATCTGAAAAGGAGTCACATGTTTGTGTGTGAGTTTGAGTATAGAAAAAAGGAGGAGTGATTTTTGGATATTTTGTTCCTCGTAGGAGGAGGAAAGAGCAAAAATGGAAGTATAAAATTTTTATAAAAAACACAATGAGCATAAATATGAAGTTTGATATGTGTGTGTAACTCTGTTTTGTTGAGTATTTTCTAATTTGTATTAAGGAAATTGAGATTACTTGTTTCAATGCATGGAAGTATAGCTATATGTATCCTAAGAATTTGGGTTTCAAGCTTGTGTTTGCATATACCTTGTTTTAGTATGCTTAGAGGCATAAAAATGTATGTCTGAGGCTAAAGCGTGTTAGTTGTGATGTTTGTTGTAGTTGAATCTCTATGTGATCTTCAAGATAAGAAAAGGATGTTGTTCATGTGATTAGAAGGTAGCTTTTTGTGGTACCCTTGTTGCATATTCAAATACCTTGACAAAATGTAAATTGTGTGTGTAAATTGTGAGGTGTGATGTTAGGTTTGTGAAAAGATGTGTGTGGATTTATGAAGGAGATGTTGATGCGTAATCACATCACCCTTGAATTTCTACAACTCGATGGGTTGAAACTCCCAGTGTGATTGCATAACATGGAGCTTCTCCCAAAGTGTGAGAATTTGCAATCAGGAAAACTCTGCGGATGAAGGTCATTTCTTATTCCTCTGTTCAGGTGCACACATACTAATTTGTAGAGGATCTATTCTAAAATCTTCTCTAACTTGCCAAGGAGACAAGGTTAAGAAGATGCAAGAAAATAAACCTAAATTAATAGAGGTGATGTACCAAAGGAATGTTGAATAGTTTCTTTGCCTTTAAACACAAACCATGAAATGTAATACAAGCACCATACATAGATAACCAAGATTGCAATGAGAGATCAGATGAAGGTGATGAACACAAGAGAGGGTTGAAATCATCCATAGACTTATTTTATTGCTCCATGAATTTGATATAGTCCATCTGATGGCCAAGAGACAAGATTACATTTATAGTTTAGATGGGAGGTTTGAACTCCACAAATCCACTTACAAACAAGAGAAGAAAGGAGGGTGAAAAGCAAAAATGTCCAACCTTTAGAAAAATGCCCCTCCTTACAATATATAGGAAGAATGAGAGAAGGAGATAGAAGAATTTGGAATCCTACTCCAACCACCCAAGAAATGCATTGAATTCACCTACAACAATGATGGGTTCTACTGCAAAACCATTGCTTCCATGTGTTGTTCCTTGTTGGGCAAGAAAGGAAGCCCATACTTCATTATTTTGGTAGGTGAGAAGTCTGACACCTTAAAAAATGGCAGATTGTATTTCTTCATTTTTAATAACTTAGTCTCACTAATTTTAAGATATCCAATCATATTTGTGTAGAAGATGTCGAGAGCTTTCCAAAAATTCCAATCTTGTCAAAATCGAGCTCCCAGTCAAAAGTTATGGCCATTTGAAGGTTGAGGTGTCATTCTGCAAAAATGGCGGTTGGTTGGCTCTGTCATTCTTTGGAGTCCGAAATGCATGCAACCTCGAAATCCTGAAATTCAGACTTTCAGACATTTCCATTTTGGAGATTAAAACATTGTTCATCTGCTAACTTTTCTTGAGAGTTCCGAAAGTTTGAAACCCGAACCTCGAAACCCCGAAACCCGTAAGTCTGAAATTTTAGACTTTCGGACATTTTACCTTTTTGGACCTTTTGCACTGTCCATCGCCCAAATCGCCTCGAGAGTTCCAAAACCCGAAACTTGAAGTTCCAAAACCCAAAATTGTCATTGCATTGACCCCAAAACCTGTGTTTACTTCGAAAATCCGAACCCTTTCGAGATTCAGACTTTTCGGGATTTCGAACATTTTGGTCCATTTTCTTTTTATGTCGAGACTTCCGAAACCCCAATTCCGCACCTTGAAACTTGAAACATGAAAGTCAAAATTTCGGACCTTGAAGTTTCTAGTTTTGAAAACCGTTTTTGCTTTTTCCAACTTTGGTTTGCGAGAACTCCGAAACCTCGAAACACGAAAGTCGAATTTTTGGACTTTTGGAGTTCGGGTTTCGAAACTTTCCTTTCAAGTCCTTGAAATCCGCCTTAGCCCATCTCGAAAATCTCAACCTCGAAGTCACAAACCCGAATTTTGGACTTCTTCTTTCTGAAATCTCTGCAATTTTCTTTGCTGCTTGACCATTTTCGCCCAACTCCAAAACGATCCTCCATGATTGAATCAACGTGGTCGGCTTCTCTGCAGTGTGCGAGGTCATGTTTGTCAATTTTGCCGAGGGCAAATTGGATAACATGAGAAAACATTATTTCAAAGTGAAGGGTCGATGTGTGAGGAACAAGTAACAAATGCATGCATGTTTGTGTAGCAAGTTAGATACAAGTACTTATTGCGTATAAGACAATGTTGTGAGCTATGTGTTCTATAGGGCAAATCAAAGGAAATCGATTAAAGAGGGGTTTGTACTTGGAGTGAAGAGCTATTGGTAAGATCCTCCCTTGATTCTCATTCTGATAGACCTTTGATCCAAATATTAAGCCTTGAATCAACGTTTTAGGAAATTTATAACTAAATAACCTCTATCGGGTAAGTAGAAGGGTTTCCCTTTGTAATAGTGCTATAGTTTGCCTTTTTGAGCACCAAACCAACTCCATTTGCTTTGAAAATTCCAAGATATGATGCCGAGGACCTAAGAAGGAGATTATAAAATAAAATTGAAGAAATAAGGGTTAAAATTCGATATTTCCATGACAAATTGGAAGAAGATGGTTGAACACGAGTCTAAAGGCCAATTTAGAGGGTGTTTTACAAAGGAAGTGTCATTTCCTTTTGACACAAGACATGAAATTTTCCATGCATGATAAATGCCATAATGGGTGACCAAAATCTTGAGGTTTGGTATGGATCATTCCTACAAAGAAAGTTATAAGGGATTTGGGGTTGTCTAGGCTAGTTGCCTTCTCAAGAGCAAAAATGTAAAAAGTGATCTATAAGGAGTTGTAGAATGAGTTAAGTTCCAAATTTTTGTGAGCATTTTAGGGTTTGCAAGAGTGAACTAAGGGAGTTTTAAAAACTTTACAGGTATCTCTAGAAATCTATATGCATAGTTCTTTGAACACATGTTGTCTTAAGAGGCGAGTTTTGTGCAAAGGAGAGTAGTGTGGTGTTGTGAGTTTCTTGAAGAGTAGTGTGGTGTTGTGAGTTTCTTTAATTCATTCTTGAGTGGATCTAATGAGTGGGTGAAGTGCATGAACAAGGGTAGCGGCCTAAGGAGAAATAAAAGAGCAAGAAGCCAAAACTTGTATTCTTGAACTAGAGAGTCGGTGTAGAAGAAGAACAAGAGTAAGTTAAGGTGAGATGAATGCAAGGTTAGTATGAACGAGGAACGAGCTATTGAGGGATGGAATGATGATGTGGGAAGCATATGAAGAAGTGTAAACTAGAACATTGAGGTGGTAAGGTTCATGTGGGTGATAATAACTAAGTTTTGCAAGTTTCTTAAACCAATTTTGTCTAGTGGATGACCCTCTTTTGCAGAGATAGAGTTAAGTTGTTGTTTGCAAACTCTTGAAAGGTGATTATAGGCATATAATACATTTTCTACACACAGTTGTTGGTTGGAAGGTGCCTTCCCTTCCTTCTACACACACAAGTGTGGAAAATAGGACTCAACTCACTCATAGGTTGTAACTACCACGATACTAAATGATGCAAGTGCAAGTTAGAAGTCAAATGAACAACAACATTAGATTGTGTAACCTAGTCTCACACTTATGTACCCCGATCTTTGCATATAAAAAGACTATAACATCTCTTTAATGATTTCAAACCAAACTATATAATGTTTGTAAACATCATTACTTGTATTCCAAACTCAATTAGGTTGAGATTGGAAACATCATTCCTTAAGGAGACATAAAAAAATCTTAGCTTCGACGTAAGAAATCCCTTTTATGAATCGTCATTCTACTTTGTTGTGATCAATAAAGTTTCTTTCTACTATTATATAAAAGGAAATATTTTTCTTAAACCACTTCATCATTTATACTACTCTAAAATAATATTAATGAAATTAGATCCAATTTTATTATTTTAAATCTATTTTGATTAAACCGTAGATATGTATTTTGATGTAAACCTATTTACCTATAAAATAATCATGACCAACATACCTTCCAAATGTCAATTCTTAAAACCATCAACAATGTAAACATTGAATATGGTCACTATCACACATTTATATTTGTTTTGAAAATATATTTGTGCATCTCTTTACATACACTGCCATACAAAACACACCAATCATTATATGTGCATTTCCATCAGGGATGGAAATTCAAATTATATGTGCCTGTCAAATCAAAATTTGTTGACAGTCTAACTCTATCAAAGGGTGTAAATTTAAAAATATTTACTTTTTTATATTTTCCTTAAAAATATATAAACAAACATATTTTTACATATATTTATAGAAGACTATTTAAGAAATTATACAGTTACCAATATTTTTACCGATAAAATATGATTAAAATCACAAACAAAACGGCCCAAGCCTGTCAATTTCCAGGCCCGATCCCCATACATGCTCTTCCCTTCCTCATTTAAGTTAAACAATTCCAATACACAAATCATTTTAAACGAGCCGATTGGAACTTTTGGTGTAATTGCTTGTCATACGGTTTTAGAAAAGTATACAAGCAAAACGTAAAAAGGATTGCGTCCAATTTGCATTGATATCAACGCATATTAGCCAAAAAGGCAAAACTATGGTGGAGACAGTTGGCCAAACATAATAAATAATACTGCATGCCAAACGCTGCCACTTAAAATAAAAAAGTGCCCCCAAAATAAAAATTTGTCCTCACAAAATCTGTACCTTATATTTTATCAAATACAATATTATATACATAAAAACAAAGCAGAAACAATATTTAACAGACTACAACAGGGCTCTAGGGCGAAAATCCTCCGTATTAATAATAACAGAATGATAAGAACAATAAGGAATATTCCCTAAAAATGAGAAAATATAAAAATATCGGTCTTTCATTGTATGCCCAGGGCCTGCATTCTTTTTATGAGAGAGACCGCATCACCGGAAGTGGAATCCCGTTCAGGCTCCGGGCTTCCACAGAGTGCTTGCACGGACATTAGCAGACGGTCGTCTCCGTCAAGTATGTGCGTGATCTGCCTCATCGTAGGTCGCGCTTTCGAATCCCTGCGAGTGCAAACTAGCCCCACGTTCAGCAGCCTCGTCATCTCTGTGACATCGAAACGCCCGTGCAACCTCACATCCACGGCATTGGACAACATTCCATTCTTTACCAAATTCCTGATCCACTCAACGAGAAGAACTTGAGGGCACCGGAAATCCACCGCCATTTTGCCGCAAACAACCTCCAACACGACGACCCCGAAGCTGAACACGTCGGCATCCGTCGTGGCCCTACCGGATGCCACGTACTCCGGTGACATGTACCGAATATGCCCCTCACGGAACCGGAAGAGCTGTGTTTGTCGTCGCTCTGGTTAAGGAACTCCGCCAGCGCGAACCCTCCAAGTCGCGGGTTCAAATCCGAGTCGAGGAAAACGTTGCCGGACGTGACGCTTTTGTGCACCACGGTTTGTTCCCACTCTTCGTGCAGATACAGGAGCCCGGCAGCGAGGCCCTTGACGATGTGATACCGACTGGCCCAGTCTAAAACAAACGACTTTTTCTGGAAGGAGAGCATCTTGCTCAGCGAGCGGTTCATCATGTAGTCGTAGATGACGAGCACCTCGCCCTTTCCGTGCACCAGCCACGCAGCTGCACGAGGTTCCGGTGCCGGAGCCGCCCCAGGTTGTGCAGCTCGCGTGCAAACCGCGACCGGAGCGCCGGACATGTTTTCATCCCCAACCGCTTAACCAGCACCCGCAGGTTCGAATCCCGCAGCACCCCGCGGTACGCCGTGCCGAAGTCCATCTCTGCGACCATCATTTCTTCGGAGAAATTCTCCGTCGCCGTCAAAACCTCCCGCAAACTGAATTGGCGCGGCGCGTCCACCAGCTGCGTGTAGTTGCGAGAAATCGCACCGTTAATTTTCTTTTCTTCGCTGTCGGAGCTCACGAATTTTGGCTTTAGGAGCCCGAGCTGGAAGATGTCAATAATTTTGAAAAATCGTTGTTATCGGTGACACTCAGGCTCTCGGAGCTGCCGGAAGACAGAGACGCGTAGAACGGCAAGGCTTTGAAAGACGGCAACGGCGGGAGCTCCACATCGCCGTCGAGGGCCTGTATAATCCACTTCATTGTCGGACGGGCGGATGGGTCGTTGAGAGAACAGAGAAGCCCGATGTGGAGAAGGCGATTCATTTCGTGTAGATTGTAGCTGCCGTCCGGCAGGCGGCTGTCGCCGGCATCAAGAATCCGGCCATCCTCGTACAAACCCCTCACCCAGTCCACCAACACGATCTGCTCGTCAGGGTAGCTCAGATCGATGGCCCGCCTGCCGGACGCCACCTCTAACGCCACGACGCCGAAGCTGAACACGTCAGACTTTGTGGTCGACTTGCTGTGTCTCTGCAGGCTTTCCGGCGACAGGTACCCGATCGTTCCGCCGATCCGGCTGGTCTCTGCCAGCCTGAAGTCACGGATAGAGTTTTGATTATAATTCTTCGTCTTCTGCGTGTCGAACTCGTGACCTGCGTGCTCCAACCACCGCGCAAGGCCAAAATCCCCCAACCGCGCGTTGAACCCCGAGTCGAGCATCACATTGCTGGCCTTCACATCTCTGTGAAGAATCTGCGTCTCTAATTGCTCATGCAGATAACATAACGCCGCGGCGAGTCCACCGACGATTTTGTACCTTGTTTCCCATTTCAAAACCGGCCCCTTGCGAGCAAACAAAAGCGTGTTGAGGCTAGAATTCGGCATGTAATCATAAACCAGAGAAGCTCGTCCTCTTCAAAACACCAGCCCTTGAGCGACACGAGATTCTTGTGCCTCAGCTGACCGACGGCTGCCAGTTCCGCCTCAAAAGTCTTCTCTAACCTCCGCTGGCCTCTCTCCAATACGCATTTCACCGCCACGATTGAGCCGTCACTGGGAAGCACCGCCCTGTAAACACTGCCGAAACCCCCGCTGCCGAGCAGCTCGTCCTTGCTGAAACCCTTGGTGGCGATGTAAAGCTCCGCGTAGCTGTAGATCCGTGGGCTTTGAGAATTGAATTTACAGTACGGGAAAATGATCACCCCCGCTGTGTCGTGATAGTTCTGGCCCTTACCAGCGCCATCGCCGGACCAAATTCGGTCAGGCCATATCTTCAACCGCCATCGCCACGCTCGCGGCCGGAATCGACCCAGCGACCTCCGTATGGATAAAGAAAATCCCGACGGCCATTCGAACCCCATCCACAGCCGCCACTCGTACTTTCGCATCATTCGCTCAAATGCGGAGTCCACGAATCTGGAAGCCCGTCCCGGAAAGCAGCCATTCTTCATCTCTCTCCAAGCCTAGGAATATATCTATAGCTGATTCAGAAATCCAAGATCTTTTCACCAATTTCTGGTTTTATCCTGGCGAAATATCCTCCGTACTAACAAAAACCATGGATTTATTTGTGCAAAACTAGATCCACGGTTTGGAAATTATAGACGCCGATGTAAACCCTTCCTCTGCAGACTCCATCATCGGAACCAGTTATTATCTTACACAACTACTAATATTTATCGCCGGGGAGAGGTAGAGCAGAATATCGAACACGATAAATGCAATATAAATGCGATTCGTGTTATTGCTGTCCATTAAATAAACAGGCGTAAACGGAATTTTATTGAATTTTCAAAATTCGCCAATTTAAAAATATGCTATGTGAATGTCAAAATACCTAAAGTTAGGCTTGGATAAAAGTAGGTAAGGTAATGGTATGTGATAGAGATGAGAGGAAGTTAGGTAAATGATCGTTGAGATAAAACAGTTGGCCGATTATTTAATTCAGGGTTTTAGTGCAGGCCAACGGACGGAAGGTAAAAAAGAAGAAGATTGGATAAAGTTGTCCTGCCACGTAGCGGCATTTACCACTCTTTATCCTGCAAAGAAAAGAAAACTTCATGAATTTTACTCGGGTTAAAATGTTTAAGTGATGAATTAAATAGCACATTGGCTTTTAAATCGAATATAATTTTAAAACATTAGTTTTAATAAATAAATGTGTTTAATTTATATAAATTAAATTAAATTTAGATATATTTAAATCAAATAAATTAGAACTATAAGAATATTAGTGTCTATTTTATTAATAAAATCAAATAAAATAATTTATGGATAAAAAAACATAAAAATTTAGTATATTAAGTATCTAAAACTAAATTATGAATATATTAATTTATCTCATTAAAAAAATGAATATTCATATATATATTGAAAATGTTTCTCATTTATGTCATAATTTCAAGTAACAATTAATTAAAAAATACAAATACTTGATTTTTAATAACTTTAAAATTACTTAAATAAATTTTTTGTGAAATGTATTTAACTACTCTATTTAAAATGCATGACAAATATGTGAAAAGTATCCTATAAACATTTATTTCTTGTTATTTAAACAAATAATTTCTATTTTTTTACAATTTCATAAAATTTGAATATAGATCCAAAAAATAGAATAAAAACAAGTCTATTTATTTCATTTTAAGGTGGTTTTAAAATTAATATACCTTAATTTAGCTTCAATGCAATGACTCTATATTGTTGTTTGCATGAATAGGTTAACAAATAAAATGTAGATAAGTGTGTTTTTATTAAGAGATTTGTTATTTTATCACAATAATAAATAACTAGTATATATATCTAAAATAGATCATATCTAAATTATCTAGCTATGCAATTGTACTATACCAAAAAAAGTAACAATTACAAATATTCATAATATAATAATAAGTATATTACAATAAATGTATTTATATGCAATACATCAATGAATATCAATTTTAAGATTCTTAAGTTTGATTATTTACTTACTTCTTTAATCAACTTCATTAAATTCTCTATCAATTTTGTGTTGATTTGTGGCAAATAGGATCATTTAACTTCGTGAAATTGTGACACTTTCAAAATATGTATTCAACGAAAAAAAATCCAAACATTACTACATGGCCAAAATATTACTATTTTTGATTGAATTCTCTAAGAAAAAAGAAACAAAATTATTTGAAGGACTCGAACATAATTAAATTTATTCAACTTATTTTTAAGGGTTTGTAATTTAAAAGTAAAAACTAGCAATCACATGTGTTTCATGCAATGTGAACGCTGAACGGTATATGTTATTTGTTTTAGAGGTATAATTATTACTTTTGTAGTTGATGTTGATAAGGGGTGTGATTGATTTCGTAAGTGTAGAAATATAGATGGGCCACTTAATTTTAAGGTTGTTTCTACATTTCAAACTTGTTAAAAATTCATACATGAATACATGAATAATTTTGGAATGAAACATATCGTGCATTGCTGTTCCATTGCCAGAAATATTGTTTCGCAACATAATGGAAGGCGAAATCCCATCCAAAGGGTTGCTCCGTAGGAATTACTTGCATAAAGAGGACTGTCCAAAAGCTGGTGGTAATTGGTCGAGATCACCGAGGAAGATGACTAATCCATTCCCAAATTGAGATGTTCTTGAGTGTGGGAAAGCTTCGCATGAGCCTCACTCAAGTTAACTAAATACACGCAATCCCCATGTAGATTCTTATACTTAGTTTCAACTATCATAGAGACTTGTATTTCAAGAAATCCCTTTCACGGGGTAAGAAAATTCACTCCCACATCAATCAGATGGGATTTAAGTTTTCACACACATACTACTACAAAATACCCTTATACGCATGGATGTCAAGTGTGGATGTTTAGTGGATGCTCGCCATCTGTTTGTCCAAATGACTGAACGAGACCTCTTCTCATGGAACAATAGGAGCAATATCATTTGTGAATTTGTTAAGTTAAAAGTTATTGAACTCTTTCATAAAATTTTGCTAAAAATTAGATCAAATTGACTTTATTTTAAATCCTCTTCACAAATTGTAATACCCATTTTCTCACATGTAAATATTATGTATTTTGAGAAGGGTGTCCCCTTTTTGTGAAATGGTAGCTCAAGTGCAAAGGGATATCCATAAGATTAGTGAACAAAAATTCTTTGGGGCTTTTGGAGCTCGGATGTAGCCCTGGGTCATGTCATTTGGTGCAAGAGAAAACCCAGTGAAAGGGAAATCACCTACCTCTTAAAATTTGATTATTGCTTTGGATTGTAGAATAAGTAAAGAGGGTGTGTTAATTTGACATTAGCCGCTCCACCTTCCTTCTTAGCATGCCAGATCAGAATTCGGCAAAGAAATGGAGTAATACTCCAAATTGTCTCAAACAATATGGCTTGAGCTATGTATTAACCACCCAAATTAAAAGGGATTTTCTTAGAGTTTTATTCGAGAGATTTGGGGTTTCTAGAGTTTTCGCTTTTTGTGCTCTTTGCTTTTGGGTAGATGAGGAAACCATGTGTTCGTGTCACACCCAAAGTCCCCATGGTTTTGAGGAGAATGAAGTGTGGTTGAAATGTGTGAGAACGTTCTGCTTCCATGTTCAAAGAGCAATAAAGGGACTTACTCAGGTTGAAGTGGGCAATCACCTATCTTACTTTGCGTGTGTTCCCGTGGTCTTAGTTGGTGAGTACGACTTACATGAGGCCATAGTATGGTTGAAGCTAGCAAGCACTACATAATTAAATGGTTTTCTTACAACCAACAAAAGCCCTTTTTTCTGGAGTGGTTGTATCAAGCATGGAAGCCTACTGTTACTACACAAATATCCTGTTGAGGTTTTGAGCATGCTGGTGTGCTTCAAATTAGCATAACTATCAGGCTTATATTCCCTATAAAATAGAAATAATTGAGATAAGCTAATTCATGTCCATATTTGTTGTAAATGTAAATTCCATTGACCCGCGAACAAGTTCATCATTGTCCAGACCATTCATACCCAAAGCAGAGCATGTCCTTGAATATTCACCTACGCTACAAATAGAGTATGGCGTCCAGACCAGTGCATACAAAAACAAATTATTTTAAACAACAAAGATTAAACCCTAACAATATCATCCGCAAATTCTTAAAGGAAATGTGTAAAGGCGCCTGAAGCATAACTTACCAATCCAAAAGAAGTGTCTGAAATATCAATATGACTTCTTAGTTTTGTTCATCGCTCGCATGCCCTCAGTTTTTATGCTATGACTCTAGTGTATCTGGAATAGCCGATTCATTTTGACCTGGGTATATATGGGCTTGGCCGGCTCATTGATTTTCTATTTTTAGCTCAAACAACTATCTTAATTGCACTTATCTTCTTAGACTTAGATCATACATGTGATTGTAATTATTAAAATCTAAAATTGTTAATTAAAAACAAAAACTAAAACAACTATCTTAAGCGCACTTATCTTCTTAGACTTAGATCATGCATGTGCTTACAATTATTAAAAACAAAAATTATTAAAATCTAAAATTGTTAATTAAAAACAAAAGCTAAAATTGTTAATTATTAAAAATAAAATTATTAAAAATAGTAGAGAAAAGCTAAAATAGGGAGGAAAAACAAAAACGTCAAGACGGTCGTCAAACCGTCAAATTTAACTGATCGTAGAAACGTCAACAGGAACCTTTCCCATAGGAGAAATGCCAATGACGTAATAACACCAAAAAAAAAAGGGTCTAAATCATGCTCACCATAAATTTGACGAAAATCCTTAACACTAAACCAGTGCAAAACTAATAATTTTAATAAAAATACAACTCATCTCTTCAAATTTTGTTGCGAGTGGGATGCGGGCCCAAGGAAGCAAATCCATTAATTATTAAACAATATAATTCGTTTTTGTCTTGCGTTGATAATCTTTTTCCTCAGAAGCTGACGTAAGCAATTTTGGCACTTGTGCGCACACTGCCACCGAAAGTATGTGAAAAAGTCTCATCGTGTCGTCCGCCGACATAGGAAATAGGGCAGCTATACCTCCACTGCCAGCTTTCATATCCATTGGATGTTCTACGTGGCAGACGCTGACGTAAAACGGGTTACGGGAAGGTTTCCGTTTCCGAATGTGAAAGCCGACCACGGTCCACAGGTGTTCGGTTCGTTTGAAATTGTTTTCGGCTAAAGAAGTCCCGCGGCTGCGGGCGCTCACGTTTCATAAAGAGAATGTTCGGACGCGGCATTTTTACAGTAAAAAATTGTCGACTTTAAACGATAACACAGGTTAGGTAATGATTCTTTTATGAGAAACTCAAGTATATAAAACGTACAAAAAGTTACTCCGCGTTAATTCTCGCGGACCAACGGAATTATGCGCCCTTTGATGTCCCTATGAATTATTCGCACTCGTACCGAGCTTTTAGCACGGGGTAAATTCGTGGGTTTAATGGAAAACGAAACCGTGGCTAAAGCAATGATATTCTATTCTTTATCTTCTAGAATTTTGAACTCGGATGATGTTTTTTTTTGTTTCTTGACGACGACTTTCTTAAGTTATTTTGTTATTTTTTTTTTATTGTTACGAGAATAGTTCTTTGGCCACCTTTGAGTTTCCGACTCATATATTAATCCAAATATACTTGAGTAATAATAAAGGTATTATAGTCGATCATAAACTAATCTTGTTTGACATTTAGAAACACACTAACATGAAGTTACTTGAATCTTTAGATAAGAAATATGCAATTAGAAATAAAAGTCTCATGAAAATTGAGTTCAATCATAAAGATCATGGTCTTTCATCAAAATGTGTTTTGCATCGTTTTCTATTCTTCTTTTATTAGAGATTTGTATGATACCTCCGTCTTTAAGGAGACAAATTAGGTTAATAAAGAGTTCTATTTAATCACTTTCAATTATAATGGATGTAAATTATTAAGTGTTATAAATCTCACGATTAAATTTTTAGAAATATAATTAGGTTGGTTGAAGATTATATAAGAACTATGATTCAAAAGTGAGAATTATAGATACTTAATTTTGTTATGAGATTGTTTAATTTCTTTAGTGTTAGTGTGCATATGTATCTTTTAAATATCCAATTCAAGTTAAGCTTTTGTTGTCACGCCCTCTTTGTATTGTTCAACCTTCAACTTGCTCCCTTTGTATCTTATGCAATTTTTGACATCTTTGATTTTATTTTACCCCTCTTTTTAACTCTCTTTTCCTCTTTGATTTCTTATTTGTCCATGTTTCTCTCCTCCATGGTTTTCCATCTCCTCTCTTATTTTTCCCAAGTTGTTGGGAAATGACCATTTATGTATGGTACAAAATTGGTCATCCCCATTTCATACTTTGTACGGAATCGGTCACTATCTTTTGAGGTCATCATGTTCCTTGATTTTAAATTTCTTAGGGTTTATGAATTTCAAGCTAGACTAGGCACCCAAGTTTCCACTCATTCAATCCGTTGAAATTAATTAAAATAAAAATAACCCTCCCAAGGAATGAAAATACATAATTTGTTGCGCTGGAAACATAATTCGGATTAGACAATGCATATAAAATTGGATTATAAATTGAGAAGCATACACAAAAGATATATGAAAAGAAAATTAGATGGAGTTGAGAAGAATGCTTCGTGATGGAAAGCTATGGATCAATGTTCACGAATAAAATATGGAAAACTATATGAGTAGCACTGTAGCACATGAGAATTCTTAGCATACTTTGCTAAAAATGGAGGAATAATTACATCTTAATCAGGAAAAAATTTAGTGGCTAATATTTGTAATTTAACTATTTCTAAAGATTTTGAAAGTCCATTCGACTCTTGGACACCATATCAAATGTTATTATTTCTTTTTCGCATAAAAAAAAATTGATCTTTTAAAAAATAGACGAGCCAAGACTTTGTTGCGAGTGCCGAGTGGGGTGCGGGCCCAATGAAGCAAATCCCTTAATTATTGAACAACATAATTCGATTTTGTCTTGCGTTGATAATCTTTTTCCTCGAGAAGCTGACGTAGGCAATGGCACTTCAACTTGTGTGCAATATGTAAAAAATCTCATCGTGTCCTACGCCGACACAGGAAACTGGGCAGCTACTGCCAGCTTTCACATCCATTGGCATTTGGATGTTCTACGTGGCGAACGCTGACGTTAAACGGGATTCGGGAAGGTTTCGTTCTCCGTCAACTATAATATCGCGATTCGCGCCTCCTCGTTTGAAATGTTTTAGGCGAAAGAAGTCCTGCGGGGGTCACGTTTCTCAACGGGAATGTTCGGGCGCGGAATTTTTACAGTATAATTTGTATTATAAGATGAAATTTGTGGACCTTTAACGATAAAACTGGTTATAATAATTCTTTATTGTATATTAAACGTACTCAAAGTCACTCCGCGTTATTTCTTTACGGCCCTCCCAGTCCACATGAATTATCCGCACTCAAACCGAGCTTTTTATTACGGGGTAAATTTGCGAGGGTTAAATCTAGAAGCAATGATATTCTATTCTTTATCTTCTAGAATTTTGAAGTGACTCTCTGTTTTTGGTTTGTGATTATGTCGTATTCAAATTTTGGAGGAAGATTCGTTTTACTTTTAATACCACGACTTTCCTCTTTTATTGGAGATTTATATAATTCCTCCACCTTCAAAGGTGATTGATTAAATCAATGAACACTTCTATTTAATCTTTTCAATTATAATGGATGCAAACTATTAAGTGTCATAGTTCTACCGCTAAAATTGTTTGATATAATATTAGAAACATTAAAAATTGTAAGAACTATACCAACCGGATTAAAAGTAAGAAGTGTACATACCCAATTTTGTTACATGACCACTTAATTGTAGTGTTAGTGTATGTAAGTGTTTTTCAAATATTGGTCTAAGTTAGGCCTTTGTTGGCACGTGTTTCTTGTATTGTTTGATTTTTGATGAATTGTTCCCTATGTATCTTATGTAATTTTCCGCATCTTCGATCTTATTTGACCCCTTTTCAATAGTATTTTCCTCTCTAATTTTTTCATCCATATTTCCCTCTTCCATGGTTTTCCATCTTCCTCACTGTTTTTCCACATTCTTGGGCAAAGACCATTAATATTCGGTATATAGCTATTCATCCTTATTTCATACTCTATATGGTATTGTTCTTGTTTTTGTGGGTCCTTATGTTTCTAATTTCAAATTTCAAAGGGTTTGTGAATTTGAAGCTTGACTAGGTAGTTAAGTTTCCACTCATTGAACTTAAGAAAATAATTTAAATAGCGATGGCCCTTCTAAGGAATGAAAACACACAATTTGTAGATGACAAAGTTTGATTGGGATAATAAAATGCAACTAAAATTAGATATTAATATAATCTACACAGAGAATGCAGGGGGAAGGGAGAAGGAACAACTAGAACTAAAAATGGTGATGCACAATGATAAGCGGGATCTCTCTCGTCATTGTCTATTATTGACACTGAGTGCATTAAAAATTTACAAAGGCAATCCACACACTATATATCACAAAAGAATAGAAAGGAAAGAGAACAATAATACAACAAAGAAAGGGAATATATGTGCCAAAATAAACATTGTATTAATGCTTATAAAAGGCACTGATCTATTACAACAATGAAATATGTATTCAATGATTTAAAGGAGCTCCAAACGAGACATCTAAACTCTTAGAATTCTTGGAAACCAAAAGGGAGGAGTGACTTAACATTAGAGAAGAAGATGATATATTTACAATGTGTACACTTGAATTTATAGAAAGGAAAGAGAGGAGGAGGAAGGGGAGAGAGGAATATCTTTGGCATGCTCGGTTGTGTAGTTCAAATGATCCCATGACATATTCTCAAAAATTCCCCAATTGTAAATAAACATGTTTGGTGAGCAAGCGATGATAATTGGCGATGATGATTGCATTTTCTCCCAAAACATGGTAGCTAGTGACTGGAACCACTCCATGTTAAAGCACTCTTCAATATCTTTCCAAAAATATGAATTTGTTTGATTTCATCATCTCAATGAAAGATATGGCCAAAAATGTAAATATCTAGTCGTGATAGAAAGATGATGGTCACATGCCTTCAAATTTACCTTCAAAGTTTCCCTTGCCACTTATCTTCTCTTCATTATCCTTCGCATGTTCCTTCATAGACTTGTGTCATGTGAAAATCTCTTATTGGCCTCTTCTTTGATGTCACGTGGAAGGTGATTTAATAAAATATGAATATTAAATCTAATTTCAAGGTCGATATCATAATATCTGATAGAATACAATTCTAAGCACTCGAAGATGTAACCATGTAAGAAAATGAGAGAGATAGGACACTTATCGATTTTTGCTTATTGTGGAGTGATATAGTATTTGGAGCAACTGGAGTGAATAGGTGGGAAAAATGTGGGAAATACTCGGTATGAGTTAAGGCTGTCGGATCTTC